>LBNU01021879.1:144594-161654 GCA_014162995.1 Artemisia annua
GTTTTGGAACAGCAATCAGGTGTTGACCACAACCTGAACACCCTAAACTCTCACATGAACAAGTTCGTTACATCCTTTAACAAACTTGTCCATCAGGTTGAAACAATTCGAGAGTCTGTCAAGGAGGATCCTGAGCTCAACAACAGACTACTTCAGGCTTCTGAGAACTTCATTCAGCAAACTGCAAGTCTTCCTGAGCTTGTCACTGTGCTCAAATCCCTAGATCTTCCATCTCTTCACTCCTCAGTGACCGGAATCCAAACCTCCTTCAGCACTCTTGAACAACAGGTAGCTGACTGGGCTAAGTCATCTAGCTCAGTGGCTTGGTCTCTTGGCTCTCGCCTGTTTGCCATTGAGAGCTCTCAGGCTTCCCTTGAATCCAAGGTGTCTTCCATTCAACAAGACACTAAGGATATCAAGGCAATGATGTCGGAAATGTTTCACCCCTTCAAAGGCTCTTCTGCTGCAGTGGACACTCCAACTTTTGCTCTTACTGACGTTCCCACAACAGTTGAGGGGGAGGAGAATACTGAAGTTCCCACTCCTACCACTGAAGTCCCAGCTACTGAAGCACATCAGTCACATACTGCGGGGGAGATTCCTGCTCAGGTTGCTCCTATCTCTTCATACAAAGAACCTGAAACATCTTCCTCGCAACTGGACAAAGGCAAAACGAAAGTGTTTGAGGAGGCAGACACTCACCTTGTGCCTACTCCCTCTGAAGCCAGGAGTAGTGCTGCTGAAACATCCAGGATTCCCTATGTCATCAATGGGATATCCTACTGGATGACTGAGAGTGAAATCTCAGCTTATCTTGACAAGGTGGACAGGGAAAGAAAGGTAGCTGAAGAAGAGAGGATTAGCAAATCTGCTCTCATTGAAGTGGTCAATGAAGAAGCCGTGTCTCTAGGGATCAATCCTGAAGAGTTGGTACACAAAGAAGGTGGTGAAAAATTCAAAAGGGCTCAAGAGGCTAAACTTGCTGAGCTCAAACAAAAGAGGGATGCCAAGCTGAAGAAAGCTGCAGAGAACAGACAAAAGAACATTGATAGATACACTTGGATTATGACACAGAGATTAAATCCAGAAACCATCACTGATGTTAAAATCCATGTGAAATCCAATCCTGCAGTACTTACCGTCTTCAGGGGCCAGGACAAAAGAAACTTCAAGGTGCATGATCCATTCAAGATCACTGACTTCGGGATCACTGAGCTCGATGAACTAGCTCCAATCATCACAAAGAAGAACAATGTAGTGGTCCCAAAACTGATGAAGTCCCTTGAAACTCGTTATCATAATCTAACCCTGAAACATAAAGAACTTGGGATTCCCTCCCAAATGCCACCTTCAGTACAAGCCATTCAGGCCGCCCCATCTCAGGAAGCATCAGCTCAACCCTCCCAAAGGAAAAGGAAAAGAATAGGTACTGAAGCAGAGATCAAGGTTCCTGGACTTGAATGCGACAGAAGCCTTCCTGAAGGGATTACATTTGTCAACAACACAGTTCTTGAGCTACCTGAAAGAGGTCTATGCTTTGTTGATGAATTTGGGAACCCCTCCTTTCAAAGATGGTCTGATATTGATAAGGCCGGGGTTAAGGCTATGCTTATGTACTTCATGATGGCTTCTCCAATCAAAACAGCTGCAAATGTAAGGTTCTGCATAGACCTGAAAACAAAGATTGAAGAGCATCCTGAAAAACATGTACTGAGATCCAAAAGAGCTAAGCTTGAGGCACTTGGCTACCACCTCAACATCTGAAGCTGCAACACCTTCCATCCTTGTTTTTTTTTTGTATTTTGTTAGCAACTGTAATAGCTATCAATGAACAATGATGTTTTGTTTTATCAGTGTCCTCTCAAATTACATATAACACTTAGGCTATTTGTATATCCAAATAGGGGGAGATTGTTGGGTCACTGAATTCCCAAGCTCTCTTAAACTAGGATTTGAACATAAAATAACCTAAGTGTTTAACTACCTTTAACACAATCAAGTCACTTAGTGAACAGTTACTCAGTGAGTCATCTTCAGGATGCTTGGGACAAGCTTAAGAAGAAAAGCTTTCCATTCAGTGAGGCGGATTCTCAGTGATTGGCACCTAAGCCAAAGAAGAAGGTGATGGATTCAGTGAGTGATGACAATAACTCACTGAATCCCAAGTTACTCCTCACTGAAGCAACAAAAGCTAAAGTCTGAAGATTAAAGACATGAAGCCTGAAGAATGGGCGGGAATAGGCAGGAAACGTTTGAAATTACAAAGAGTGTCAGTATCCTTGTAAAGTCAAACTTTCTCTGAATGGTGTGGGTTCAGGATGGTGTCATATCTGAACCTCAGAAAGGAGTATGTCCTATACCCAAAATAGACTTATGTAACAGAGACAAAATACGTAGGTATTTTGTCTCAACTAGGCTGATGTAATCTTTGTCTTTTTCACAACGGTTGTAATATACTTGTGTATAAATAGGAGTCATAAGAGAGAGTAATGGTTGCGGAGTTTGTGCACTTAATGCTTAGACATTCACAAACTAATCTTTACTCTCTCCAAATAGCAACCATCCCTAAGATAGCTTAGTGGGTCTTTTTTTGCTACTTAAGCATAGCTTAAGTTTAGTGAGGAGTAACACCAAAACATACTTGTCATTTCAATCCCAAGTGTTTATTCCGCGAACACTTGGGTATAATTCTTTTGATTAATTTCTAATAAAGAGTTAAACGTTGAAAAATCTTGTTTCTAATCTTTTACGTTTTTATTACTTAGTTATTAATCTTTGCATCATTATTCCATGGAACTTGGTTAGATTAACTTTGTAGTTAACCACTAACCAAGTAAAAGGGACCAACATTTTTCAGTAACCTAAACAATTGATGTTGGCTTCCACTTTATATATAGAGAAGAGAAGAGATGACTATTTCAAATCATAAGTACACGACTTGCACTTTGATTGGCATAAGTTTCAATTCTTTTCAACTTTTGTCAAATCATTTCTATATGTCTATAAAATTTTCAGTTTTGTATTTTATAAAATCCTTTCTATACTTATCAAAAATAATACACGGTTTGCACTTTGAAAATACACGCTTTAAGTTTTGACCTTGCATTGTCAGGCCTTGTACATTCCTTACATAGGTTAAGTTTTTCACTTTTGTGAAATTTCAAAAAAAAATTTAGATTTTACTTTATACGTAATTAAGATTAAGATAAGGACAAGATTGATTCCCATATAGAAGTTATTCTAGTGTTTATCTTAATTTCCATACAGAAGTCAAGGGGAATTACTTTTCATACTACGAATTGTGAGTTGTACTAATTAAAAAGGCTTCTTAATTTAGGTTTAACGAGACGGCAGCACGGGCTTTGTTTACCATAAAGAATCGTATGTTTTGCGAAGGTTATACGTATTTAGTTATTATATGCTTAGTTTTGGAAGGTTTACATGGAGGTTCATCAAATAGCTAAAATATACATTGTAATCAACCAAAAACTTATAATTAAAAAGATTCATCTTTTTTGAGTTTATAAAGTATGAGAATAAAATGGAATTAACTCCAACAAGTATGGTAGCAAATGAGTGTTTAGCTCCTCTGATTTTTTTTTTTATTATTATTTTTTTTTTTTATTTTTTATTTTTTTATTTATTTTTTTTTTTTTTGTTTTTTTTGAAGGGCAAATGAGTTGTTTAGCTCCTCTGAATTGAATAACCTTCCCGTTTTAATCTTCCATGTTATAATTTGTTAGTTGAAATTTCATTGTTGATTATGATGGTTGCAGCTTGTAAGATTGAACATGGGATAATCTCTGGCAATTTTATAAATGCAACTAATCAAAGCCATCATGAAAGGAATCTTTAGATATTTGACAAAATAATCTAATTTCCTATTGAAGTTAGTATTAAGTCAAAAGTGTAGATTTCTTAAAATCGACCTTGGCTGTCATTTCTCATTTGTAACAATCCACATCTACTCCAAGGACCAACCTATCTGTATTTAATTCATGTTTATATCTTTTAATAGTTGATTGTTACATGCAACTACTATACAAATCCCACATCTTCTTACTTTCGTATTGCAAATTCACCGTTAATATTGCTGCCG
Source organism: Artemisia annua (assembly GCA_014162995.1). Classification (NCBI taxonomy): domain Eukaryota; kingdom Viridiplantae; phylum Streptophyta; class Magnoliopsida; order Asterales; family Asteraceae; genus Artemisia; species Artemisia annua. The sequence continues at coordinate 148,694 of LBNU01021879.1, forward strand.
ATTTAAGTTTTTAGGCAATTGAAGATAATATCATATTCATTTCGTTAATCCCAGCAAAACTACTTTAGCTTTGAATCAATATATAAAATCTATCTTATCTATTAATGGCTAAAATTAGTAGTAGACCAAACTAAAAAAAACATCGTTTCACATACGTCCACTCTTTACAGTAATTTCACAAAGAATCGTCTAATCAAATAATACCCATCTTCAAATAACATCGATCCCGAAGATCTTTAAAAAAATTTGAGTACGACCCATTTTGTAACTTTATCCACCCGCGCGGCTCTGGAACCAGCAACCATTTTGTCGCAACTAACTATATGTGGTAAATATGCAGTAATTCAACGGAAATAGCATAAACAACCTTAGAAAATATAAGGTCATAAACTACAAATAGCACCTTTGTATCACTGTGTAAGCTGCCCATCAATCCATGCTTCTGTTCATCCTCGACCCAAACATGGCTGCCAGCTACCATATTAACCGTAGTGGCCGGTAGTGTTTACAAATCATTCGGTAAATTGAATTAAAAAAAGTGGCAATACATGCCATTTGCGTAACACCTAGAATCTTAATTTCATACTGCCTATAATAAGCCAAGTAAATAAGGTAATCAAAACACTCACTTAAGTACCCTTATTTCACAAAATTTGCAATAACACCATCAGAATTGAACATTTATAAAATCAATTTCATAATGCACATTAAAACGTGCATTACCTTCTGGAAGATAAAATACCATACCATCCTCTTCATCCCCATCATTACTTAACCCCGAATATGTCTCATTATCAACAACCTACTTCCCCTAATTTTCAGTGTAGTAAGAACAGGAATAACATCAACATCTTCTCTAGCAGCGCGCCCAATTAAATTCAGATTCCTTTCTTACGTTTCTGGCACCTGTTTTAAACATTAGATATATAGTAGCAAGATGGTCAAGTAAGGCAGGTTGAAGGTTGGGTAACGGGTTAAAAACCGGATTGGGCCACGTTGGCCGACCTGCACCGCAAAGTCTTTATTTGACTATGTTAGGTGTGATAACATAAGCAATATTGTGACAATAATGTCTATAAATTAACCATTTTAGGAAGTTGTATTTAATAACGAAGTTGGGTGATCATTACTATTTAGCAATTTTTTAAAGTTGCAAGTGGTGTTTGGCATTGCAGTTGAAGGTGATTGTACTGTGTTACATAAACTAATCAGCTGCATATTTGTCTCACGAATAATCGGCTAATAAGTTTCGACAAATTATCGCATACACCATCAGAATGCAATAAACTGATAATTATTTTAAATAATAAATCCCAAACTATCGCACATACCATCAAAATGCAATAAGCTGCAGTTGTATTTTGGATTGTAGGTGCTGCTGGATTTTAGGTCTATTTCTCCCACCCGCAAAAAGCGAACCTCACTAATTTCTGTCCTTTTTTTAAAAAAACTACTAACATCAGTACGCCCCTTGAAGATTATAAACCGGTTGTAATTCTCATTTTTCTATTAGGTAAGCTTGGGATTAGAGTCCTGGTAACTCTCTTAGGGCTGTTTAGAATTAGCTTATCTGAAACTACTTTTCTAAAAAGCGCAGACAAATAGTTTCTTGCTAAAGAAGCTAATAAGCAATCCAACAGTTTACTTGAGATGTGTTCATACTTTTGAAAACACAATAATTCAATAAGCTTGTTAAATAAGTCAATACCTTTGTAGGCATTGGAGGATTCAAAACCTCTTTCCCTTCAATTGTTTTTTGATCTTTTCTAGGATTGCTTGGTTTGGGTTTAAATCCTTATGGTGCAGAGTCATTTGTCCTTGGGCTCGACGCCTTATATATCGCCTCCTTCTTGGGAAGTCTACAACATACACAGTTAAGGAAAAAACTTTTATAGGTTGACCCATACAAAGAATCACTTGTTTTGATCCGTTACCAATCTGCTCATTTTTCACTCACTAATAGAGTAACACGTCCTTAATATTTGATTAATGAAAGAAATCACGAAACTAACCCCACATGACACTTCTTTTTTGACTCTGGCATCGAAGAAACATGGTCCATAAGCTGAAGTATTTTCCTACTTGCTTTTGCAGTTTTCATTGCCACTGTGTATATGCTAGACAACCCGAACACAGAATTCCCAACTGCAATCAAGTTAAAAAAAAAATTGTAACTCAAATTCATTAAATCTCTAAGGAAACAAAAAAGAACATTAATTTATAAATCAGATACCTGTGAGACTATAAAGAATGGACGAAGTAAAAGACCTTGGACTCATAGTGCCTGCTATTGTCAAATTAGCTCCATATATCACTACTATGATAGCTGATAGTGTCAATGCGGCATTCAGACTTCCAAAAAAGAGACCCACTACTCACTATCCAAGATTAGGTAGAAACGACCTTCCCTTAAAGCCCTGTTATTTGACAAATGCTATCTGGCATGCTTTTGTGGTGGGAATTCAAAGGATCAACTGTAATAAAGGGATGACCACGGAAACTGACTATCACGGAGGTCGGAGACTAATTAGACCCTGCTAATTTGTATGTAACTCATATACAACGATTTCTTTGTGCCAAAGCTTTTCACTGTAGCAAAATGTATAACATTATTAAGGATACGAATTATCTTTCCTTCATTTGGTAGGGAAACATATAAATTGTATCAAGAAAAAGCAACCATACGGTATAAATATATTCTCCTTCAAACTCTATACACCTAATTTAACATAACTGTTGGGCAAATGAATCAGATACCTAAAACCAACATAATACTGATTCAGATAGTCCATAAAAAGCAAAAATGGTCAGTTTTATCCGTTTTTAGCAGGAAAACTTCACACCCAAATTTATTGGTATTATCAGTTTTATCCATTTTTCTATCTAAACTATTAATGATAGGACCTGATTTCTATTTTTATGCAAAAAACAGTAACCAATATTCAATATAAACCCATTATCAAACATTAACATAGAATAAAATTAGAAACCGTCTCTATTAGAATGGATAAAGGCCAGAAAAGTGTACAATTCAAGGCATAAAAGCAATATACACGAACTATAGTGAAAATATTCGTATCAAAAACATGTATAAGGTATCATGAACCAACCTTCAAGAATTCATTTCCAAGTCAACAACCCTAAATTGTCACAACCTTCTCCGTCTTGTCCATGATGTGATTCCAGAACGAAACACATAACTGTATTCAAAATAATGGGATAAAAAATCCTAATAAACTAAAAACGAAGGCTAATGAATATCTTAACTGTTATATGAACAAAACAATAAACTTGTAAACAAAACCATACCTTCAGACCAACTTTTTTTCTTCAGCTTTCTGTTTTTCCACACCCGAATCCTGAATAAGCTCTACATATAACACTAACATGACCAAGCAAAAATATATACCTGAAGCCACATAAATAAGCTAATCCAAATACTCCATAGAACATTATCATAATTTACACTAAAATAAAACCACTAATTAGACAGACAAAACAACATAGTACATCTAAATCACTCACCATAACCCAAAATTCATTCACCTGCTAGTTTGATAACTAATCCCATACCCCCCCCCCCCTAAATAAGCGGCGAGTGGTTCTGGAAACACATAATGGGACGGTGGGAGTGGAGCAGTTTCATACTTTAAAACTGAGTGGATCCCTATTTAATGACCTTGTGGAATGACTGATCGATTGATCTTCATTGACAGTTATTTTAGAAGTCTCTTGCTATTGCTATTGTAAATTCTTTAAGCTCAAATTAATTGGATATTCTTTACTGACCTTGTATTCAACTACTGCATAATAGAGTGTATAGTTTTGCCTAATAAGTATCATTAATGCTCTCATAAATTAATGCTTTATTACAATAACCAGACATTTGAGCTTAAAAGCTCTTAAAAGCTTCAAAATAAGCTCCGAATGTAGTAAATTTATTAGCTTAAACCACATATTTGAGTTTCTTAGCTTATGACATTAATGCTCACATTCAATAGGGTATATATAGATAGATATAGAATATAGATACTTCCCAGCATTAGTACGCAACGTATTGTAGTGCCATTCAGTTTCGATTCAACATTGACCATTAAAAGCTTTAATTCCACATTGACATTATTGACATTGACCGTTTTTCAACATTCAACATTGACCATTTTCATTTTCACTTTAATAGGCGAGTACTCGCGCATAGCTGCGGTTCCTAGCGGCAGACAATTAACAATATGCGATATTGTGGTAAGTGTTTCGTATAATGTTCTAAATTTAAACGTGAAAAGATCAAAATGAAATTGCAAACGGTTGTAACATATGATAATTAAACTATAGCAAAAATTCTTAAAAAGTATCAAACGACATATAAAAATATTTAATAAGACTAAAAAAGAAAACATTACATCAATTATGATACACTAACTAAAAATACACATTACTCGTCGTGTAAAACTTCTTGATACACGACATTTGAGGTGTAGATTCCTGCTTGACGGAACTCTTTGACTGGTTTAACCAATACCTTTGTTGTTCTACGGGATATCTCTCTAGACAATGCCACATAAAGCTGGCCATGCAAGAAAACAGAGTCGGGCAAATAGACACCCACATTTGGAATAGTTTGCCCTTGAGCTTTATTAATAGTCATCGCAAAGCTAAGGCGAATAAGGAATTGTGTTCTCTTTAGTTTGAAAGTGAACATATCTTCTTCAGATGGAGCAAGAGGAATTCTTGACAAGAGCACTCTAATTCCAGCGTGTTGTCCGACAACAATCTCAGCATTGATGACATTAGGGTCAAAACGTTTACATATCAAACGCAAGTAATGAGGGGGCAACCGAGCGAGTTTAAGAATTCCAAAAGATAGAAGTTGTGGGTGTCGTCTTCTGCTTCATCAAAACTATAGTAAACCTATTATATGTAGTTAAGATATCAACTCATCCACTTGCTATAGCTGCCTCCTTACGTTATTTAAAGTGATGTTTAACTAAAAAGGTTACACGCCTATCTATCCCAAATCAGTTATGCACACTATTTAGTTATGGTCCAAATTAAATTGTTTTTCACTTACTATACTAAGTTTAACATTTATTTTTTTTCTTGTCTCAAAGAGAAAAGGATGCTAAAATTCATTAACTATATAGATAATACAATAGTAAAAGAAAATATGTGTTTGAAATAGGCATAGTTAAACTTGATTTTTTCCTTTCCCCGCCTTAAAAAATATGTGTTTGAAATTGAAAAAATATTATAGCGAATGGGAATTTTGTGCAGGAATGCAAAATACTTTCCTTCATATGTGTTCAATGCATTGTGTTCATTGACCAACTTTGCATGTGCAAAATACTTTCTTATTATATGCAAAATACTTATTTGCAAAATACTTTCCTATTATATGTGCAAAATAGTTATACTTATGTGCAAAATACTTTCCATGCATTGATTTTTGACTTTAAGTATACATTCCATGCATTGATTTTTGACTTTGTTATTCCGTGACTTTGTAATTCAACTCAAGCGTATTTCAATATTTGACCAAAATTCAAGAATTCACTTTTTGTTGTGAATAAGAATTGAGGGAATGAATATTCTTCTTATTGATCATTAACTATGAGATTTACAAAGACTATATATAGACAAACATTAGGGAAAAACCCTAATAGCTAACATGGACCGTGGGCCTATTATGGGTTATATGGACATCCACTAAAAATTATCCATAACACTCCCTCTTGGATGTCCATATTGTTAATACGCTTAGGAAATGTTGTCTCATTAAAAACCTTGTCAGGAAAACCCAGTGGGACAAAACCATGACTAAGGACAAAAAGAGTGCAGCGCGTATTATCTCCCTCTGATAACTACATCACTTGATATCGGTCCACAAAATAATCACTTGAACGATAAGTGTCTTGTCGCCTTTGATGTAACATTTCTTGAATATGGCAAAGCATGCTATATTATCCACACGCAATAGTTGGCATCTCCTTTCCAGAATTGATGTATGGTTTGAGGAAGTAGCCGCGATTGTAAGCTCTATCGAACGCTAGGAAATAGTGCCGCCACTTGTAAAAACATATCCAACTTGAGACCGATCATGATAACTTAAACATATATCCTGCATCTGCAAAACTAACTAAACTTGTTTTGATGGGTTAGCAAAATATAAACCCATATCTCTTGCAAAAACTAACTAAACTTGTTCAATTTAATCTATTAGTATTCTCGAGAATCATAACACGTGATTTATGCATTCTATATTCCTTAAGGAATCTCAACATAAAATGAGCTCTTGTATTATCATGTTAGACACATTCTTATTTCTCATACTGCCAGACATAAAATTAATCTTTTCATCAGTTATTTGTGTCTTTACATTCATTGGCCATTCATTTATAAAACTGCACTTCTTGCAGATATCCAAGATCCTCACCTTGTATTTATCATGCGCATTATTATATACAATATTATCGACGTCGTTTTTAGTTCTTTTCGATTCCACACTTTACTAGACATTATATTCTATCATTTGTTGAGATCTCAAAGTTTTTCACGTACCCGGGGTTTTCAATAACCTTCATGTCTAGTTTCTCTTTAAATATTATGGGGTCTTTATTACCTCGATTCGACCATCTTAATTTTCTTAATTGCTCCATTTTATCTCTTTATTCGAGGACTTTTATTCCGAATCGATTAGTCTATCACGCTGCAGACGTGTCATAGACTTACTACCAATCATTAATTTTAATGCTGGGACACACATTATAAATGGAGCACTAGCAGCGTATGATCTAGTCACTTAATTTCGGTCACTAAACTTGTCTAAACTTGTCTGGCAATTGCTAGATCTGATAAATGAATTGTCCCATTTCATATTCGTGTGAGGATCAACATTATAATTCATTCTAAATTTCGCGCTGCTCAATCTCTCCCTCTGAATGAATTATCAATTTCAACATCCCATTTCGCACAATTACAAAATCTCACATGGGAAATATGGTTTGTGACCAAAACCATTCTAACGAGGAGGATTCATTATAAGTTGTTGGCAAGATGCGAATACATATGTTATAACATGCCCCATAAACTAATACTTTTGTTCTCATAATTATTATTGGCTTTGCAATCAACTGAAGACGTTTTATAAACGTTTCAACAAAAGCAATTCGTGTATGAACTTGGGCTACTTTTAAGTTCAACACTTATTCCAATAATCGCCCAATACTTGGAAGTATTTACTATCATTTCCAAATATACAATATGGAAAACCATGCTTGCATTTATAAGCCGAGCAATTAATCATACTAACTTTAAGTTGCGTCCTTAATGATCATTTTGATGATGCATCGATTTTAAAACTCAAAATGATCCACATGGCGGATGTATAGGCCTACATACATCCCCTTTATATTCTTTCCAAAAACCTTATAAGGTAAAATCCTTAACATAATATGGTGGTGATATATGAACAATTAACTTCCATTCCATTGAGAACAATCAAATCTATCTTTGAAGAAACTTATGGTTCTTCTATACATTCGCATCATCATTGACCCGGGATGGTCCAACCGGTCATGCCACTCAATAAAATAATCTTGTCTCATAAACTTTTTGTTTATGACCACATGTGTTACATTTTTATGTAAAAGAATAATATGGAAAACTTAATACATCATCATATTTCTCCAAGCGAATTTATACAAGCTCTCTTATTGTTTTCACATAGCTCAAAATTATATTTACATTAGCTTAGTTGCACAATTTGTTTAACACATATATACCACCAACCAACTAATGATGTCTATTATTCTTAGTATATAGAATATCTTACGAATATTAAAAATAATCATGCATATATCTATTAAGGTATATCTTTATGTTTACTTCAACCACATCCATAACTCAAGTTTTTACAATAATTAAAATATTTCCATATTTCATTAAACAATAAGCAAATATCAATCAAATAATTTTCTTATTATCATTATCACAAATTTCAACATGAACAAACTTATAACCTTATTAAATAGTTTAAGAAGTAACCGCATAGCTCTATACATTACCAATTTGCCAAATTCATTTACAACAAGCTTTAAGGGTATAACGACATGTGATGGTTCATGTTTCACTTAAATCAATTTAAACAAACAGCTTTATATACAAATTAATTTAAGCATGCATTATTCGTCGGTTCACAGAATCTTAAAATCTATTTTTTATATACTATAAGTAGCTTTTAAAATACAAGCCATAATGTTTTTAGGAGGCATTTAAGCAACAAAATCACATGATAATAAATCACACATATGTGACAAACTCAATAGCACATGCAATTTAACAAACACACTATAACTCAATTTGTATCAAATTATGTATTTGCTACCTAATAATGTCATCAAGATTATTAGCAACATCTAAGAAAAAAAATAAGGCATTTATCAATTGAAACGTAGTTCAACAATGTTACTATATATAAGATCGTAAAACTTAATTATAGTTCAACTTTAAGGATTGCAAACAGTAGGGGCAGATTATATATTCACAAGTATCAATATCAAAATAATATCCGCAAAAGAGATATATATGTTTTAAGACAGAACTAAGGTTATAAAGATTTAAACATCCACCATGTAAATACAAAGATTATCGGTTTAAATGCCCTAATAAGAATGAGTTTGCAAACATAAAAATGATAATATTAGATGCCAACTAAAAAACAATGAAGTACGCTAACCCAAAGTAACAATAATACTCATCATCTATAGTGTCTACCATAATGATCGCTAATCAAAAGTACATGTAACAATTCCAATTTACTTTAGTTATGATAAAAATATTATCAATTTAAATCCAACAATGACGAAACGTTAGCAAATGTCGACATACTAACACATAACTCCAATACGTTTTTATAAACATCTAACAATCCGAAAAGAATAAAACTCATTAAAAACAAACATGAACAAAATTTTAATACCAGCTTCTTGATATAAACTACTCAATTAGTATGTGTAGTGATCAATTAGTCTATCAATACTAGTGTCTTATGCCATAAGATGAATTGTGACAAAATAAATAATTGCATAAAACAAAAGCAAGAGAAAGTAAAGTTAAAATAGATCAACTAAAAGGATTACAAATATTAGTCAATGATCGATTGATAATAAAAACTTAAGCACTTAATAGATAAGCAATCAAAAGTGGTAGTAAAGAAAATTATATGCTCGTTACAAAGATTTTAGTAAAATATTTTACATATAGATGTATAACTAACACGTCACATAACCATGGATAACATATACGTACTAGCAGTAAATTAAGTTCAAGATGGAATACAATTATCTAATGTAAATTTAACTTATGTTACGATTTAAGTATCATATTGAATTATTTGAATGAGTGCGTGTGCGTATTAAGAAACAATTGCATGCCAAATCATATATGTAACAATCAATAAATAATTATTAAGTGCTCTATTTTTAATTCGTTAACCGTAAAAATATAATGGATCAAATCATGCATATATTTATTAAAATAACGGTATAATACACGAAACAAATCAAGGTGATAAATAAATCAGAAAATACAATTAACAACTAGGTTATGAATAATAGTCGGTATATTATATGATATTGATTTACTAGTCTATAATCTACAAGTCAACACATGCTGCTAATTAATAAAATAGTATTCGTATACACAGTGCACCATTAGTTATATCACTACTGTTAGGAGAAAAAAAAATAACTACGAACGACAATAGACGAGTTAAAAGACGTACCGTAGGGAATCAAAAGAAAAACTAAAATCAAAACCTTAGAGCGTGCTGATAACGTGTTGTGAATAAGAATTGAGGGAATGAATATTCTTCTTATTGATCATTAACTATGAGATTTACAAAGACTATATATAGACAAACATTAGGGAAAAACCCTAATAGCTAACATGGACCGTTGGCCTATTATGGGTTATATGGACATCCACTAAAAATTATCCATAACACTTTTAAGATTGACCATACACTTATTTTATGTAGTTAAGATATGTAGTTTAGATATACTCCTTTGCATCAATCTTTTTTTAACATTTTTTAATTGTAAAAGTACATTATTACTTCATCTTTATTTTGTACCTACAAAACAAAATATTTTTGCTTCCGCTACAACGCTCGGATAGTAATACTTTGTTTATTCATAAGCATTTACTTTCATCCATAAAATATAGTGATTATCATCTTGTAAAGATGTTGATAATCGGTAATCTTTCATGATTAGCAGACACTTGTAAGAGTCAATAAATATAATACAATTGCATTGCTTTTTTTTTGAACTAGAATGCGGATTGTTTTGTAGACATAGTTAAACACCAAAATGATGAAACATAAAAAACACTTAGATAAATTTCATTTTCACCATCTTTGCTTTAACACCCAATTAGATGGACTATCTTTTGCAAAGCTGAATCCCTCTTGGCTAACTGACCAAAAACAGTTGTTCGTTTTCGTCAATTTGTTGCCACATTCTTCTGCAATGTGATTATTAAAAACTTCAAATGCGTCGATTTCTTTTAAGATTTTGCCATCCGCCAACCACGTAAGCTTGCAAGAATATGTAGTTGTCTCGCCAAAATTCCTACGGAATTCCCAATGAATTGCATCGTTTATGATTAATATTTTATCACCAAAATCAGTATCCTTTGAACGACAATGAGCAACTAGTACATTGATTTGTGAAATGATCTCTAGTCTATATGGTTCAAGAGCGTTGATTACATCTTGGTTTGACGATCTGACAACAGAAAATGGGTATAGAATTAACGTAATGAGGAATATGTTCTTCACTATATCACCCATCTTATAGATTTTCATATTGTATTTTAGTTGTTTATCCGTTTATATAGATGATCATTGAGTTATTACAAGGATTAACTAAATAAACCAATATTGTGTAATTATGAAAATTAATTGTTGATTATGATAATACTAAGTATAGATAAATAAAATCAGATTAACTAAATAAAACAATATTACGTAATTATGAAAATTAATTGTTGATTATGATAGTACTAAGTATAGATAAATAAAATCAGATTACGTAAATATGTATTGAATTATGCAAATCAGTGGTTGATTATGATAATACTCTATATCAAACCGTATTATGTAAACATAATTGTCTGCATCCTACACCCCTCATATCACATTAAGGACGAATGAAGTATTGTTGTTGTTGTTTTTCTGATTACAAAAATCAGGAGTTAATTACGACAATCTAATAGACCACGGCTTTTAAATTAATATAGAACGATTTCTTAAAAGACATACCATAAGCAACACATCCGTTGTTCATGAAAGGAAATAATTAGTTACAAATTATATTTCCGACTAGTCTAAATTAAGAAATGAACTATAAATATAAAAATAAATTTCATTTCACCAAAAACATTTGTTCATCTTGGTCAATTTGTTCCCACATTCATCGTCCGCAATTTGATTATTGAAAACTTGCAATAAAATCTATATGTCTCGCCAAAATTCCTATGAAATTCCAATAGATTGAAGTGTTTATGGTCAAGTTTTGCTTTTCAAAATCATTATTGTTTGAATGACAATGAGCAACTAGATATTCGATTTATGAATCGATGATCTCTAGTCTATATGGCTCAACAGAGCTGATTTCTGTTGGTATTTTAGTGTAAAATAGATTGAGTTTAATTGTAACACCCTAACCCGCCAAGGGTAGAAGTGCTACATTATGGTGACATATCAAAGCATATACAGACATACAACATATGTATTACAATTGAATTCCAAAGGTTACAAACGTTTTCCTGATAAAGGAATACATCTCAGAATCTTAAAATACAAAATGATAATCTAAAGTCTTATCAAAACCATTAGACTTCGCATTTATGCCATTGCCTATGATCCTTACTGTTTGACTTTTTCCTGAATCCATTGGGTTATTTTTCTGAACACTTACTTATCTGATATGTGCTATCTGAACCTTTGGACATATGTATTTATGAAACATTGGACCTTGATATTAAACTTCTGATTATATAAAACCTTTTGATATTGAACTTCTGATTTATGAACCTCTGGGGGACCTTATGAACTTTTTAAAGATAAACTTCTGAATTTATAAACCTTTTCAAAGATAACTTACTGATTTATAATAAACCCTTTAAACGGGGGGATTGACTTCTGACTGTGAACCTTTTTTCTAAAATTGAATCTCTGATTTATGAAACTCTAATCTGATAAATCCTGACATCTGTATATCTGTACGATCTGGTAAAAAAATCTGGACATCTGTTTAATCTGGATATTAATTCTGCATATGCTAATCTGAACTGTTAAAATTAGACATTCGGACCATTCAGTATGAAACCCGGGCTATCACTAAGCATGGGGCGTTCCATGTCCGTGTCATTTATGCACCAGCTGACATGACTCATGTGTGGGTGAGTGATTTCTCACACCGTCCCTTTGATTATGGGTCTGCCATGTGAATGGGTAAGTTTGGCGATCATGGGCATGCCATCCTAGGTCTGTTATACTGAGTATCGTTTATCTGTTATTATCTGTTATCTGAGGCAGTGGAATGGTGGCATGTGTGTGCAATACACGTCCTTCAGCAACCCATTGAGGTCACCCCTTGGTTTATATCTGATATTCTGAGGCTCCCCCCTCTGGATTGCCATAATGGAAGGGATTTATCTGTTATTTATCTGCATCTGTTCTTGGTCATGTGTTGAAATACTGAATACCTTTGTCTGCACCTTAACTTAGATTTAAACTTAAACCTGGTAACGTTAACACTGAATCTTTTCTTATTAATATTTATTTCACTTATTGCCATTATTTCTTATGCTATGAAACCATTTCTGATACTCATCCAATGCCAAACATATTCGGTTCTCTTTTTCTTTTGTTTCACATTACCCCCCCCTGTTGTTATAT
>LBNU01021879.1:165752-182605 GCA_014162995.1 Artemisia annua
AGGTAGCACAGGTAGCACAGCCGTCGGTAGCACACTTGATTTGAATAAAACAAAACACATGTGGGGTAACCTAATGATTGGGAAATAGTTGAAGTGATAGTGGGGTCATGCCACGTGTCAAGCAATTAACGAGGTAGCACGGTAGCACAGGTAGCACATGATCAAATTTGGAATTTGTGTGAAAAATGACTTAATAGTGATTCACAATTCGATTTTTGGCACAATTTTGGAATTTTCCCAACAAACAAACCCATGACAAGTTGATCGAAATCAAATCTTAACAAACCGTCAAACAAAAAATTCTACTCTAATTTTATCGGTTTTCTAAAATAAGAAAGGCATTAGACGTCACGTGCGACGCACATGACATGATCCAACTGCAATCCGTGTATAAAAAGGAAACCAAATTAATTTACCTTTTTTTTATAATTACTTTATACCCTTTAAATAAAACCAAAACACTGGACATAAATTAATCGCCTGCATTTGATTTCAACGGTATGCTTTTATCTTTTTTATTCTTTTTGTTTAATTCGGTTTAATTCTTATACATAGATATTGTTAATTAATCCTTCACAATTTATGTCTACGCTTTTGTTGTTAAGAAAAACATCGTATAGAATGTTTTAAGGTTGTTTAATATGTTAATTTGAATTAAAGCGTGTGTGTTTTAAGGTTGTTTAGTTGCTTAATTTGATTTAAGGGGTGTTTGGGTTAGGTTTTTAAAAAAAAAAGTTTATGTTTATTAGCTTAATTAGCTAATTTAGTTAAGCACATCCGAGAAGAGCTTATTTGTGCCAAATAAGTTGTTTGGTACTGTTTTGAATTGTATTAAGGGCTTATTTTGAAGGGGTGTTTGGGTCAGGTTTCAGAAAAAGTTTATGGGTCATTACTTATTAGCTTATGAGTTTGATAAGCTCTTTCAAATAAGCATATTCACAATGGCTTTAGAAAAAGAGCTTGTTGGTGCTAAACCGCTTAATTATTGTGTTTTGAAATCTCTATAAGCCAATAAGCTGTTTAAATAAGTTTACTTAAACACCCCCAGTGTTGAATGAATGATAGGTATGAATGATTCAAAGTCATGGAAAGAACCGATTGATTAGCCTTTTGAATAGAGTCGTATTGTTATCGTATTACGCATCTGATATGAATACTTGCATTTGTTTGGTGCTTGACAGGGTTTGTGAGGCGAAGGAAGATAAACTCTCTAACTCACAATGGGAAGGCAAAAAAACAAATATTGTCAAGGTACACATACGTCTAGTTTGTAAATAAATTTATCTCACAATAAGGAAAGAAAGATGAAAAATATGTAATGCATGACAATCTTTAATAGATGTTTTTAGGATTTAGGAGATCATCCGGATGATAAAGATATATACAGACTTGACTAGAACATATGGTGTATTCAAAATTTGAAGTTTAAACAATGCCGGAATCAGTTTCTGAAGTATTTTGTTTATGACTAGCAAATATTGATCAAGTTGTAGGCTTGTAGCTTCAAATCACCAAGGCGGGTCAGGGGCTAGGCACATGATCTTATTCAAAATATGCAGAACCACATTTGCCTAGTAGCAATGACTAGAAATTAATTGACTTTGTTTGTAGTTTGTGATATGCATTTCATTGTACGTTTAATTTTCTGTTACAGTGACTCTAAAAGGTGGAAATCTGGAAACTGATACAGATACAGACACATGCACAAGTAAACGTGCTCAACCGGTATCAAAGACTTTGAAACAACTGCTAGAACAATTATACGAGAAAAGGTGCTTTATAAGAAAACTATAACTCTAATTTTGTGTTTTTAATCATCACAACTTTATATGTTCATAAAAGCTAACTTATCAATCGCCCAACTGTCTAGGGGGTCAACAAGAGAGGCTGCACTTTCTTCAATTATTCAGATCTTTAGCTTTGGTTATCATCACAAATTTGCTGAGCAGAAGTCAGTATTTTTCTCGGGTATTTTGTAATATAGACTTATCGTACGTATTGACGGAGAAAATGTTTTCTTGTGCTCTTGCAGCTTTACTGAGTTACTTTACCAGTTTTTGAAAGCATTTAAAAGGAGTTCAACTAAAGAGAGTTGTTTGGGTGTTGAGGCTTTAGGTAGTTTGCTCTCTTTAAGTATAAGTGTTTTTTTTGTTTTTTTCACTTTGCAAATGTTTATAGATCTTTTTTTCTCGCAGGATTGCTAGCTATTAACATTGGTTGTGGGGAAAACAGTCAAGAACTGTATAAAGAATTAGCCCCGATTCTTTCAGAAGCTCTCAACACTGAGTCTAATTCAAAGAAGCTAAAACTAGTATGCCCTTGCGAAAATTCTTAGTATACTTATATGATTTGCAGTTCAATTGTTTACTTCAGTTAATAATTATTTAATTATTAGTATTAATTAAAGACTTAATGTGGTAGATCTTGGATAGTTTGGCTGTTATCACGTTCGTTGGGGGCAATGAATTGGAAGAAACTGAAAGATCTATGCGAAGTATTTGGCATTTCATGCATTCAAGAGGAAATCTAAAGGCAAGTTCTTGAAATATTCAAGCACACTTGTGGCAAGTTCGGTATGTGCCGTTATTAAAAAAAATAAAATTGGAAAATTTGCTGATTCTATTTTGGGTTTGCGTATCAGGATGCTCAGAGTGCAGCTATACTCTCCTGGTCACTCCTTTTGAGTACCATGGATAGTTGGAGTCTCAATTACAAACATTGGCGAGGGTATTTCTTTATATCTTATTTATTTTCTCGACAGAGCAGCCCAAACACCTTATTTGAAATTCACAAATAATCAGTTTGTTACTTATGTTTCCAAAACTATATTATTAGAATAAAAACAATTGGACCTGTTTGACCCGTTTACCCATTTGACCTGTTTTGAGATGCATTTTAGCCCAAACCAACATTATTTTTTATTACTATTAGGGCAATTCCATTCTTTAAGAAGTTAATAGAAGCAGAGCACGAACCTACTGTCGTTGGAGCTAGGCAAGCACTATCTCTAATATATGAACTAGGGTGCCTCGAGAAATTTGAAGGTGACACATCAGCACCGGAGGAGATGAATGCCGAGACTGAAGTAAAGGTAACTTTTATATCTTTAACTCTATGATATGCTCTACTTAGTTTTTATGGTTATAAGTAATACGTGTATGACTTTTAGGAAAATGGTCATGTCCTGGAAATTTCTGAAGGTGACACATCAGCACAAGAGGAGATGAATGTCGAGACTGTAGTAAAGGTACCTTTAACCCTAAGATATTTACTTATTTTTCATGGTTATAAGTTTTAGTAGGCGCCAGTCTTCTTCATCTGGCCGCATTGCATCAATATGGATCAAATAATCCATTGGGTGTACATTCAGAGATGGATAAAATCATAAAATTGCTTCTTACCCATATTTTTATGTAAAGGATCTAGAAGATTGGGTAATCTGTGAAGTTGACACATCAGCACTGGAAGAGATGAATGTTAAGACTGGAGTAAAGGTGACATTTAAATCTTTAACTCTATGATATGCTCTACTTAGTTTTCATGGTTATAATCAATATTTGTATGACTTTTAGGAAAATGGTCATGTCCTGGAAATTTCTGAAGTGGACACGTCAGCACCTGGGGAGATGAATGTCAAGACTGTGGCTAAGGTAACTTTCTATATTTATCTCTATGATATGCTCTAATTAGTTTTCATTCTTGTAAGTAATATTTGTATGACGTATAGGATGGTCATGTTCCGGAGATTTCTGAAGGCGGCACGTCAGCACCAGAGGAAGTGAATGTCAAGACTGTTGTAAAGGTGACTTTTCTATCTTTAGCTGTATGATATGCTCTACTAAGTTTTCATGGTTATTAGCAAATACGTTTATGAATTTTAGGATGGTTATGTCACGGATATTTCCAAATGTGACACGTCAGCACCGGAGGAGATGAATGTCGGAACTGTAGTAAAGGTAACTTTTCTTTATACTATGTGATATGCTCTACTTAGTCTTGATGGTCATAAGCAATATGTTTATGACTTTTAGGATGATCATGTCACGGAAATATCTGTAAAGATTGGTAAACAGTTATTAACAGTCAACACGTCACCTCAACAAATTCAGGTATACTTCTATCCATTACTTTTCAACCTTGCAAACAATATCTCTTAAAATGCTTTTTAAAGTGTTTTTGTATTTATGCAGCATAATTTTTTGAAGCGATTGCTTGGTTCTGGATTTGTTGTGCACATGAGGGTGGGGTTTTTTTTTCAACTTCTATATTTGTTTATTGATTAGTTTCTCTTGGTTATTGGCATAATTTACTGAATATATGATATAGGAAAATGAACTTTTACATGATGTGTTTAAGTTCAAACCAGAAAAACGAAAGTCAGGCAAAGAACTGTATGTAGCTGAACGCAATGAGGTTAGTTCTTGCTATGTTTGTTCTTTTTCCTATTTATACAATATTCCGTTGGCTCATTAAATTTTAAATTCTTTTAGGTTGGTATCAATCTTTTTGTTCCTGATGTAATAAGGGAAGAGAACTATCATGTAAGTTTTCTAGTTTTGTACTAATTTCAATACAGCCATTTTATAAGATTTATTTAGTAAAACTAAAAATCATTTCTTCATTAGTCTACCAAACATTTGAGCTAACATTTTATGTACAACTGCAGCGTATTCACAATTCACAAAACTCGATTTTTGTGAAGGCAAAGACACAGTTACGAAACAAGAATCGTGATATCAAAGGTACTTCTTGTCATCCTAAACAATCGTAGTTAACCAAAAAATTCTTTGCATAGGTTAAAAACCATAAAGAATTGGATATTAGTCCATCTTTTGCTTGATCTGCTTTGAGCAAGTCACTGTTAACCTAGTGTTTATACAAGTCGACTTTTGTTTTTGCCACTAAAACGATATATATGTGAAATATAACGGAAACAAGTTGGAACTTTTATTGGTTATCTAGGACAGGTAGAGTTGTACACTTGTACTGATTGTTTCTGGTAGACTAAGAATGGAACTACGTGTACAAGGTGAAAACCTTTGGCTTGGGTTGCTCGAATACCTGGAACTGGTTTTTATACAACCTTAGGATTTCATATTTGAATCTATCACCTGTATCGAGGCCTGCAAATATTTTATCACCACTGTTAATTTCTGAATATATATGAAAGCCTGAAACTTGTTTATTAATCTGGGACAAATAATATTAATATGATGATTGATCATGTACAAATTTTGTGTAGCAGAGGAACAATGGTGTTCTGAAGATTGACGTTGAAAGTAGAAGATGCTGCCTGCTACTTTGTTTTCTATTTTTTCCATTCTTTTATTGATTTTTAGGTGCACTCAGCATTATCTCTTGCTTATTGGTTAACTTTTTATCTTACTATGAACACAAAATTGATTATGAATGAATTACCATAAAAGCAAGGCATTTTGGTCATCCCTTCCGCCTTTTATGAGTGTTTGGGCTATGTATTTCCTTGTGGGTTTATTCTGTTTGGAATGTCTTTCTGATTTTGGTATACCAACCTAACTGTATGGATTTCTGTTAAATCATGTCATTTGTGTAGCATATGTTTCGTTTTCTAATTCCTCGTTCTCTTAACGTGCGTTTCCATTATCTCTATCTTCAATCCGTATTCACCAATTTCATAAATACCTTATAGGCGGTTGATCTTTATTCCTCGTACAATTGGTTCAAAGGGCATGGAAGACAAATCAAATGAGTAAAACATTAGATAACAAGAGCTGACAGACATAGTTTAAGCATTACAATCCAAGTGATATAACAAACATAAATTACTCAAAACAGATACATATTAAACAATCACTCCATTCCTATCTTTTTGAAATGGGTTCTTTAATCAAACAAAAATACAACTTTATAGTATTCGATCAGATCAACAAACGCCTCCATAAACAGATCTGCTTCTTAAATCAAAGTCTATAATCTATTTTATGGACTGAAACCCAACTATAGATAATCGTCTTCTAATAAAATTTAATTTATAGTTCTATATACAAAATGTTTGATCCAGCGATCATGGCTCATTAGCAATTGATGGACCAGTCATAGTCCTGGTAAACAATATGCACAGCACCACGGTCACTGGAAAGATGTGACAACAGGCCGGCCTTGGTTGCATCCAAGTACCCAATGATCCATTTCAAGATCTCCTTTTCCTGTCCAAAGTCGACACTAAACCTGAAATGTAAAAGTTAAATTCTTAGTGTATGGTTTGGTTTGTATTGAAGTAGTGACTAAGTGGATAGTATATCTGACTCACCACTTGAAGATACGAGTGAGATGCACTGTTCTCTTGGCGAGATCCACTTGGATCCCATCCCTTTGCAGAAACTCTCTAGCAGCAAATCTTAGTTCAGATTCAACCCCATGGGGAGTGAAAAATCTCACAGGCGGGCTTGATTTCGACCCGTTGCAGATACCAAAATGTATCAATGGGTTAACTTTCGGGAAAGCCAACTGCAAAACGTAGCAAACAATGTTTTAGCACATGGCATCATGGAAACAACTACACGCGACAACTTAACCTCATTTATTCAAGAATGGTTATAATTCGAGCTATGTTTTATCTCTAACGGTTGAACTGTTTACTATAATAAAAGCTTTAAAGTTAAGAGGGTTGAATGGGCCGAAATCCTTCAAATTTTAGTTATACTGCAGACAACCTCCTAACTCATTTTATTAGAAAAATTTATATTATTGAAACCCGGCTGTAATCATAAATGACCAGATAATTCTTAAAGAATGAAATAAAATTTTAACCAACCAGCCAAACAAGCTAATTTGACCACAGTTTGAAACAACCATAAATGGAAATATTTGTTGGACACATACCTCTAAACGCTTGTCTCCAGAACCAAAAGGTTTTGTAAACGAGTAAGGTGCTCTTCGATTATTTCTAAGAACGCCATTTATAATTGTTGTAAGGGAATAAGGTAAGCCTCCAATGACGTAGAGGAAATCAGAATTAAATGATCTCCTATCAATTACCGCATCCCCAGGATGTCCAATACTGATAATAGCATGGATGACCATGGCATTATGCAGATTAAGAAAGAAGGCAAGTCTCTCAGAATCTGATAGTGTCGATATGTCCACCCTTTGAAGCTCTAGCATTAGATTTACATATCTGCAAAGTAATTCATAGAGTTTAATTATTGGAAATTAAAAATATTTAACCTTTTGTCATGAATTAAACATCATTCAGTCAATACCTCCGGAATTCCTCACTCTTGCTGATACCCAAATAATCGAGATGGCAGCCATCTTCAGATGCATAGGATTCAAGTATTGCTGACATTATCTTGGCAAGTCTTATGCTAACTGTCTTGGCAGACTTTGGCTCGAGATCATTTGTGGATCCCCGGAAGTTGTAGCATCGAGGAATGAAAGGTTCATGCTCAAGGAACCGGTAAAAATGGTTTCCATCTTCAAATTCATTTTCCCTGTGTGCACAAACATCATAATCAATAGCTGTAATGTGTGCCCTTTGTTTTACTAGAGGTGACGAATTGGTTGGGCAACTTGTCAAAATAAGTCATTTTGTTTTACTAGAGGTGACGAATGGGTTGGGCAACTTGTCAAAATAAGTCATTTTTAGTATTGGTTGTTGGCCGAAACAACTTTTCAAATTTTTTCCCCGAAGAATTAGCGTTAATGTATGAATCCGTTAGAAGCACATCCCAAGCATATTTCAATTTGCATGTTAAACTCATTTGACCACATTTCATTTTAAGTTATATACTCCGTAATCTATATAATATATTGGAATGGAAAAGTTGAAGATCCAATATCTTTAGCATACTCATTAGTAGATGTGTCATATTTGGAAACTCTACTTTAGCATGTGTACACACCAAAAAGATTGCAATGTTACCCGAAAACGTGATGGATAAAGTGTCTTCTTGCTAGCTGCTTCCCCATCTCCACAGCCTAATGCAAACAATTACGATTAGTTATTAAAGAAACTGTATGTGTGCAAACAAATCAATAGACCATAAATAGTTATGGAGTCCATCTGGAAACTTTTATAGGAATATGTATGGCAATTATAAATGCCATCTTGCAGTGTTGTCATCCGATTAACATTAATTCTCCTAGACTAACTTAGATCGGGTTAGTTTTGCTCATCTGTTAACATGTCAAACCAAATCGAGCACTAACCCGACTAAAATGTTCACATACTACTTTGAGTTGAAGTCCCAATATTCTTTTTAAGGTTGCTAAACTATTGAACACAATATTCTATTTACTATGGTACTCCGTATTTGATTAATGGTTTGTATTTTCAAGGAAGCACATGATCCAGCAGCATGCAAAGAACTGTAGAAGTCATGATTCGTGTTGGCAATAAAGAATGAATTTGGGCAGTGAACCATGTGTCATCAATGATGACATAAATGTCTTGTAAACAAATGCTGTAGCATTTACCTTAAGTTAAAAAAATATTCCCTAATCCCAAAAACATCTTACAAATTTCCAACTAATACTACTAACTACAACATTACTAGTATTAATTTTGAACTAAATAAAATAAATCCATTTGGAAACACTAGTAAGAATCTTAATAAAACAAGAAGAAGAAAACCCAATTTTTAACAAGGTTGTAACTTACTCGATTTCTTAACAAAAGGTTGTAACTTACTAAAAAAATCACTAATTACTACTCCATCCGTCTCAAAAATAAATGTTTATTTTCAAATTGCATAAAATAATAAAAAATTTATACGTTGCGAAAGATATATTTATTTTTAAATTACATTTATTTTAAAACAACTCAAAATATGAAAGTAAACATTTATTTTGAAATGGTAAAATTATACAAAACATTCATAAAATTAAAATGACAATCAACACTCCACAACAAATATTTCCATTATAATATGTGACAAATGAATACCTTATGAAATTACCAATATCACATGCTTTTTATATGTTTGTAACAACTTTTTGTTAACATTGAAATACAAGCATCTTTTACTCAATTAGTGTACCCGTAACATTAAACTTAAAAACTAATTCTTCATGATTCTGTCCATCTATGTTTTCTTACCTCACATTAAAAAAACAAAAAACAAGTAGAGTTAGGTCAACCCCATTTGGATCTCAACTCATAAACAATAGATAGACAATAATCTCCTACCTCGCAGTCCACTCAAAAAATTGTGGACCACTCCTATTGCCGCCGGAAGTTTCAAAAAAAGTTTCAAACTATTGTAAATTATTATTTCAAACTTCAAACTAATCGTAATAATCAAGCAATCAAAATCTTTAAATAAGTTTAAAATTAAAATTATTTGATTTGTGCAAGAAAATATTTAAATCATATCTATAAAGTGGATTATATAACTTTTTGTAGTTATAATTCATCATTAAAACACATTTTGGCAACCTTTTTTTAGAAAAGTTACACTAATCACGCTATATAAACTACAAATATCTTTGAAACCGTTTTAGCAATTGTTTGAGTGAAAACAATTTTCATATACTATGAGTTAGGATCAAATGAGAAATATAATTAAGATGAGAAGAATGAGAAAAAACCACAACCACAAATATTAGATGCACCCACAAAAATAGGTGCATCTCCCTATTAATTTATTTTTCTTATTTGAAAGATGTGGCTACAATTTCTTCTCACTCTTCTCATTTTAATTATTCTTCTCACTAGATCCATACTCCATATACTATTGCTATTATCATTTTCCTTTCATAAAATTGAGCTTTCCAAATTTAGCAATGATTTTTGTGTACAAATCACTTCTTAAAAGTTGAGTAAAATTTGTTCATATACAAATCGCCTTGCGAATATAGTTTCTCGCAAACATAAAAGTGCTTTTGAGGTGCACAAATCACCTCTCGAAATGTAAGGACGATTAACAAATATACACAAGAACTAAGATAGACCACGACCAATGTTTTAAGATTCTTGTCGACCTTACATATTCAACCAGGTGAACCGATAACCAGTTTGATTCCCGATAGGTTTTGAAAGAAGAAACCAATTGACAAATGTTTAAGCTTATATGCAGGCTTATGAGCTTATTTGATTTCGGTTTATATTTCATAAACTTCAATTTTCCGGCTTATTTTAAAAGTTATATGCTTATACGAGTTTATTATATCATAATAAACTTATGTAAGCTCACAAGTCTCAATATAAGCTAAAAATTTTAAGGTTATGAAATATAAACCGAAAAACAAATAAGCTCCGATCGAACGAATTAAAAAACCGATTTTTAAAACAAGCACGACCAAACCAAGTAATCAAAACAAAAACACAAAAGTCAAAGTAAAAAAAAGTCAAAACACATACCTTCTTCCTCCCACAATCAAACTGATGAATCAAAACCTCAACCATCTCAGCAGCACTAAAACAATTCTTCACAATCTTCATCTTCATAATCCGATCCTGTATCGGCAACCGCTGCCTCAAAACCCGAACCACATCCACCATCTCATCACTCACCTCCTCTTCATAATCATCAAATCCATAAACCGGCCCCACAGGTGCATCCTCACCGCATTTCTTACTAAGCAGCTCCTTCATCCTCTCTTCCAAAAGCCCACAGTTTCGCAACGAATTCAACGCTACCAGTCCTCCAAACAGCTTCTCGTTAAAAAATATTTGCGGCACTGAGTTTGATCCTGACCGTTGGATTAGCTCCTGTTCGCGCGTGGGGTACACGTCGATATTGATTTCGGTGTATTTTAAGTTTAGGTCACGGAAGTATGATCTGACGGCTGTGGAGTCTCGGCAGTTGGAGCGTGAGAAGAAGGTGATTTTTCCTTTATATATCTGTTCGTGTTCGTCTGGTTCGTTTTTTAGTTTTACTGTCACTTTTAAACCTGATAGGTTTATTTCTGTTACGTTTTTCGAAACGTCGTCGTTTTCGCCTTCTTTCGAAAACGATAACCGTTTCGTGATCGCTGCTGATAAACTGTTGCTTTTTTCACGGAAAAACTTCCCGATCGCCGGAATTTGAACGGTATTTTCCGGCGCCGAAAATGATCGTTTCATCACAACTGTCTCCTCCGTGTGTTCAAATACTCCCGGCGGTGCTTCCGGGCGTGGAAGCTGGGGATGAGGCGGAGTTACGACGGTGTCTTCAATGACATCACCGGAGATAACGGTGTCATCGGAGCTGCCGTCGCTGTTAGTTGAATTAGAGTCATCAAGAGATGAATCGTCGCCGTGATCATCGCCGTTAGTTACGTTCTCGTTAATTGATTTGATATTTAAATTTACGTTCTTCTTGATATTTTCACCGTCAATAAACTGTGTATTATCAACGGTAGGTGATCCCATTGATAAAGAGTTTGTGTTTTTAACGGAGGTGTGAAATGAAGGATGAATGAGTGAAATAATATATAAGATGTGGTATTTATATATGTATGAGGGGAGAGAAGGTCAAAGAGAGGGGCTAAGTCAGCGGAGGGAGGTGGAAACTGACAAACGTGACCGGCGGGATCCGGCGATGAGGTTTATGATGAGATTAGAGACTAATTATGCGGCTCTCATGAGTCATGATATGTGTCTATGAGTAATTAATTGTTACTAATACTTAATACTGCCACAAGGACTTGGAGTTTTGGATTGTTTTGGTTTATTTTAATCTATTTCAAATCTTTGATGTGAATAAATCAATTTTATATAATAATGTTTTTTTTTCCCTTAGCTAAGAGAATGGGTCCACACAAATTATTTAATAATGTTTTTTTTTATGTGGAGCCCACATTTTTCCACTAATGCCTCTATATCCACAAGGCATATAAATATGATCCCCCATTAAGACACTCATATAGAATGTGGGACCCACATGGCCTTAGCTAAGGAAAAAAAAAGAAACACCCCCTATATTTGGTAAGGGTGTAATCGAGTCAAGCTTGAGTTCGGCTCGTTATATGTTTCGAACTTGTTTATTAGGCTTGTACCCAGTCTTTCTCGACACCTCTATTGCTTTTGTGACACTTCTCTTGTCTACTTTCTTTTTATTACGAGTGTTATCTTTATTATACTTTATTTGATTGAAATTTCTCTCAGCCTAACCTTATCATTTTTTTAATAAGAAATAGTTAAATACTTCACATTTATTGAATGAAACTCAAATTTTATAGATATAGGTAGTTAAATGAGTTTTATAGACCCGTATTTACTTTACACTTTTATATTCTTAATTATAGATAGATGGAGTTTTATAGACCCGTATTTACTTTACACTTTTATATTCTTAATTATTTTACAATTAATGTTCATTTCTAAAGTTAACAAGTTAATAAGATTTAAAAAAATAAATATGATTAGTATTTTGGTTAAACTGTATAATTTTCCATATGACAATAATTTAAAGACTAAAAAAGTAAAATAGTACTTTGTTATAATCTTTCTAAAATATATATTGATAAGACCTTACGAGAGTATACAGTAATCAAGTTTTCTTTATCTAAGTTATCTAAGAAGGACAAGCTTTTCTTTATTTGAATGATGCGGCTTCATCGAGTTAATCTCAAAAACAACGTTTATGACCATTCTCTTGCCAACCCCAAAAATTAGAGGTGCAAAGAAGACAAACTTTTATCAAAAAAAACTCAAGCTCGAGCTTGAGTTTGACTCAATCGAGTCGAGCTTTTATCGAGCTCAAGCTTAAGCCAAAGGGCTTAGGGAAAATATAGAAACTGATTTCAGACTCATACAAGGAATATTACAAGGTGGACAGTGCAAGCATTGGGATATTTCGCTTTGGGAACAATATTGATGTTACGGCAATGTTACGAATGAGAGTGATTTTAGTGGTGTGTGTCATCACGTATAGTAAATCGGGACATGATTTGTAGTGAATTAGTTATTCCCGATTAGATGGAAAGATCACTTGAGAACAAGTGATAATTAGATCTTCCGGAGTCGTTTTATCGGTGAGAGATGTATTGAAATTTACGTTTATGTGTTTTGTTTGATGCTTGATTATCGAATATTTTTCGTTGGTTTTTATGATTAGAAATTATAATAAAAGACAACTACAAGTAATACTATGATAAAAAAGATCTAAAAGATAATATTAAATAATATGCTTGTCAAGTGAGATGAAAAGATCATTAAATGTGAATGGAATTTTTAAGTAATGAATTAGTACCCGTCTAAAAAAACTATTTTCTCACAACGTTAGTTTATTTTGAAAACAATTATTATTCTTGGTAAAAATAACTAGATTTAAATAATTAATTATTCTAACGGCTTTTGCCAGTCAAAACAACCAACTAAATAGATCTAAAACCATCCGGAAATTATTAATTAACAATCTTTTTAACTACTTAAATTAATGATTGACTACCCTAAAGGTTTTTGCCCATCAAAATAAACAAAAATCAATCCAAGTAAACCAAAGATCATTAATCAACAATGTTTAAGTTTTCACAATTACTTAACAAGCATAAAATAATCTACTCACTAATTATAACTGCTAAGCTAGCAATAACAAATTCAACAATAATAAACATATTTCCAAACTAATTATTTAGACTAATTAAAATGTAATGAACTAGATCTCGGTGTATAAGATGAGACTAATAAACCACCCGATCTTATAAACTTGAATAAAAACTAAAAATTGCTTATTTAGTAGCTTCTATTTTACCAACTAGTTAATAAAGTTGTAAACTTTATGCACTAATTAGCTTAATAAAAACAATTAAAGTTATAAACTTTAAAAAATATGCTTAGCTTATAAGACCCTTAAGCTTCTCGCCTTAAATGTAGCATTGGATCAAATAAAAACCAAAACTTTATAAGGGTTAGTACAAATAAGCTAATGATAAAACAAACTAAATAACTAAACTAGATCGAATAAGCTATAGATAAGCTAATTTGATCTAAGAGTACAAGTATTAAATCTAATAAGCTGAAAAGCTAATAGATCTAAACTAGTAAAACAAATCGATACAAGCTAAAAAGCTAGATCAACTAAGATGTAAAGAAAAATAAGCTAATGTGATTAAAAAAAATAAAAAATATATCTATAAATAAATAAATAAATAAATAAATAAATAAGCTAAAAGATTAGATCTAAATCCACCCAAAACTAAGTTGTTCACTTCGTAAAGTAAGCGTGGATTGGTATATTTAAGGATTAGATCTAATAAAATAAGCTATAGTATAGCTTATTAGAGTAAAAACTACTAAAGTAAAAAACTTTTTGAAATAAACTATAAAAACTATTTAGATCTAATAATAATAAAGTAGATTTGAAAAGAAAATGAGTAAATAAAAAGTGCTTATTTGAATAAGCTATAAGAAAGGTTATCAAAAAGCTAATCTAATAATCCAAAAATAAGCTATATGAATGAGCTTATTTTAGATAAAAAGATATTAAAAGAGCTTATTGTGAATAAGCTATAAGAGAGCTTACCCAAAAATAAACTAATATAAGTTACCCAAAAATAAGCTATAAGGAAAAGCTTATTTGGATTATTAGATAAGAAAAAGAAAAGAAAATAAAGAGAGGATTAAAAAAAATAAATAAGCTTTAGTAGGAACCAAGACATTCTTCATTTTCATTTAATAATAAAAGGTTGATTACAATAAGCACTTGAAATAAGCTAAATTATTACATAGAAATAAGCTACAAAAAATACTCTCTTTATATAGCCCACACAAGACCTCTAGATCCTTCCAGCACACTCCTGCATTTATTACCAATCATGAGGACACGTGGCGCTCTCCCATTGGCCAACCGCCTCTGAACCTCGTACCTGCACCTTCTGGAACCTCGTATAGCCGCCGCCACGTGTCGCCTCCACATTGGTCAGCCGCCATGCCACCTCGTACCTGCAATGATTAACCGTCAGCGTTGCCGCCACGTGGCAGCCTATGATTGGCCAGTCGCCAGCCACGTCAGCGTGTGGGGCCCACCTTGCCACATGGCAGTGCCAGCGTGGCACGTGTGGGGTCCACTTTCCCACGTGTCACCACCTGAGTGGTGCCACGTGGCACTGACATGGCAACGGGGTTTAATACCAAAACCTCATTCGCTTAGAATCGAACTGGGGACGTTTGGCTTGCGGGTGAAGGTGATGCCCAGCTGCGCTGTGCATACCTTCAGTTTATTATACTCGTTTATTTCCTTTTATGCGATAACTTGCTCAATCCGAATATTATAAATAAAAGGTTTTAATATATATTGACCTGTCATTTTAAAAGGGTTATGGATCGGTTCAAAAATTGAGGAAAATACCGTCAGACTCGTTTTTTCGTTCTTTTTCCAATGTGTGCTCGAGGAATTTTTCCAACTTCGTTTGAACCTCGAAAAAGCGAAAACGTCATTAAACTCATCAGAAAATAATATTTTTTGCTTTGTTTTCAAACTCTTGTACCTGCAAGACAAAATAACACATACCAAACATATTTGCAATATAATTTCACATATTTTAAGGTTATTAGTCCGTTTTAGCGTGTTTTCCAGTATAAAAATGATGTGTGTTTAAGCACACATCAGGACCCAATTGGTCCGGACTAGATATACGGTGACACGAAAACAATCGCCCAAAACCCTCATATATGATCAAGTTCTGGACCGGACACAAGACAAGTCCGTTAGAGTAGGGCAGTCGAGCTAGCTATACGCTTACATAAAGCCGCAACATAACGTTAAGCCACGGAATAAAATAGGTTCGGAACAACCTTGGGATCTGGGACACCGCCAACCTAAAAAGATTAAGGAATATGACATGCGATCACGAGATAAACCTCTATGTGGAAAGACTGCGACTTGCCGACCAAGGGTGACACACCCGAGGCATAAAAGCAGTCAACGAGCATGACTTCAAGGCAATCACCCTATTACCCATTTGTGCATAGAGGGAGCCGTGTCCCGTGATCCTAAGTAATGACAAAGGAGGTTGCCTATAAATAGGAGTGCATTAATCACTCAAAACGGTAAAACTCTCTTACTAGAATACACACATATTTTCTCTCTAAGTACTTACTCTCACACTCGAGGATTACCGGAAGAACCCCATCATGTGGTGAGATTAACGATGCTTTCTTTCTTAGCAGATCACTATCAACGTATTCACTTAGGTGTTGTTTGTTTAATAAGAGGTTTTGAATCTGAATCTGAACCGCACATCTGAATCTGAATCTGAGGCGTAAATGTCTGAATCTGACCGCGTCTGAACGAAAGAAAAAAACATGTATTTAGGGTGTAGATAGGTATGTGAGGGACTACGAGAGAAGGATTTTTTTTTTTTTAACAAACTCGCAATAATCCCATACTCGCAAAACTTCAAAGAACCATACTCGCAGACCATACTCGCAAGTTTCCATACTCGCAAGAATCACCTTACTCGCAAAACCCAAAGCATACTCGCAAGTTTCCATACTCGCAAGAATCACCTTACTCGCAAAACCCAAAGCATACTCGCAAGTTTCCATACTCGCAAAACCCAAAGCATACTCGCAAGTTTCCATACTCGCAAGAGATGTTTGCCAAGATGATACTCGCAAACCAAGTAGCTTACTCGCTATTTTGGTGATACTCGCAAAGAATTTCAAGATTTGCTTACTCGCAAATACCCCAAATTCCATACTCGCAAATACCCTAAATCCCATACTCGCGAATACCCTAAATCCCATACTCGCAAAACTAGGGCTCAAATAATAAAAGACCTACAAACAGCCCTAAATCCACAAGATTTCACCCAACCAAACCCAAAAACCAAATCACACGAACTCCTAGTAGCCTATACGAACGATCTAGATGAAACCCAAAGTGTAAACACCACGAATCCCAACCAAACCATTCGAATAGCTTCAAAAACACCCAAAAACACCA
>LBNU01021880.1:1489-12383 GCA_014162995.1 Artemisia annua
TTTTTTTTTTTTTTTTTTCGTTGTTGTTTGAAAGATTAGCTATTATTAACAGAGGACCCAAAACAGGACCTCACAAACATAACTGTACAAAACAACCCAAAAAGGGGGAAACAACCCCAAATCAAAAACAAAACCAAAATTACATGTACAATCAGACAAATAAATCAAAAGGCTCAGCAATTCCAATTCATCTTCAACATCGTGAAATACTAAAAGCATTCTTTTTATTTTATGAGAAAGTACATAAATCATTACTGTATGACCACGGACTACCTACCATCCTATTTATGTTAGTTTTCAAGAATATGGAAAAAAAGTTTGGGAGAAACGTTGTTACGAGATCAACGTAGTTGTTAAGTGATTAACCTAAAATACTATTATTTTACTAGGGTAAACCCCTTTTACTAAAAAAACCTAAAACACAATTTTAAAATTTTTAAGATTGCATAACTACTATTTTAGTTTCATAGTTTTCAGAGTATTGTATTGGCTTTCATTGTTGTGTGTTTCAGTTATTGTATCTTTTATTTATGCTTTCTTCGTATCTTAATTTTAAATTATTGTTATATTTGAATTTTATGAAATATTCAAGTATTTCTAAAATGAAATATAGCTTTAAAAAAAATAACTCATGTATTTCTTAAATTTAAAATGATATAAATATTAAAAAATAAACAATAAGTGATAAAATTATATGTTGATGTGAACAAAAATTAAACTGTAAAATTCGATGCATTTTGAGAAATCTGTAAAAGTAAAGTAAGATGCTTTTGTTGTTGTACTATAATGTAATTTTTGGGGCATGCATATATGATACATCCGATTTTTAAATATTTAATTGGACTTACCGTTGGAGTTTTCTTAGGTAAACTCAAATATCTTGTGTTATACTATTCAGTTTAACTCTTTGTATTTGACCAAAATTGCCGAAACTAAAGTTCAAAACTGGAATTATACTTAAATTGATCATTCTTTTTGTTGTCAATCAAAAGTGTTGAGGGAGCCATGTATAGTTATAATGCACATATTGTTTAACCATAAGAATAGAAGACAAGCACTTAAACATAACCTAAGTCACTGACTAGAATAATTAACAGATTGGGTTGGTTTTGGTTATCCCAAATACTTATTACATGTGTCATTCATATCAGACTATCAGTGAACCTTCATGTCAACAACATAAATGCTTTAAATTTGAATTTGGTAGTTAATCAATGCCAATGCATGTGAGTACATGACATAGTTCAGCATGATTCAGGCATTGAATTGAAGCAAGATAACCGTTCTGACTTTGATTCTATTAAGGAATGCCTCTGTTAAGACAGTTTTTTTTACCAAAGTATTCACAGGTACATTTCTAAGGAAAAGTCTACTTCGTGTGGGGAGTGATTTATCATTTAAACCACGAAGGAAAATGATTCATCTAAGGAAAATGAGGGTAAAATTACACATTCGCCTTATTTCATGTTGACCCTTGGAACTATATGTACCGTCGCCAACTCACATTATCTCTCAATTTTGCAAATCTTCGTTTTCATAGTTGTGCGACGTACAGATTTGAAAGAAATACGAAAAATGGTTATGAAACTTGAATTCTCAATTTTGTGCAATTCTACTCAGCAGCTCGTAATTTCAACTGTGAGCAGGTTCCTCATTCACATTTTATAGGAATTGTTGGTGCAACCCATTCTAGAAGATAGTAGAGAAGGGACTCCCGAAGTAGGAAAATGACTCAAAATGCAAAAAAAAATACAAGCAGCAACCAAGTTATGGTTAAACCGTAATGAAATTTGCTATACACAAAGACAACCCAAACATATAAAATTAAAGCAAAGTATCTAACTAAATATTGAAAAACTAATATATAGGAATCCCTTGGCAATAAGTAAAGCATCATTATCAATATATATTAAATGGCATCAGATACTACGTCGTTTCACCATGCGGGTTTCCCGCCAAAAACACCAGGCTCCTTGAGCCCATATTTAATGGCCCAGCTTGCCTGTTTGTGTATTGGTCCATTAAAGTTTTAGGTGGTATAATACATGCCCATTGATTCATTTGTGTCCCAAATACCAGAAACTTCACCGGACCTTATACATACCTGCATCCACAGGCCACAGCAAGATCATTTCATCTTCAAAACCCAAAAAAGCACGCACGACAACACAAATCCAAACACCTGAATAAACGGCCGGATCATCAACAGCTATTCAATCCTCCGGTGAAAGAGAGATGGAGGGTGACCCGACACCGTTGATGTAATTACAGTTCCTCTTGATAATCGTCTATTTAATTTTTTATGTCCTAATTTGTCTCTGATTTTTAATTAATTTAAAACTGGATTTAGATATTGAAAGAGGTGGAAGAAGAAGGTGCTGCTTCACATGAGATGCGAGCCAAAGTTGAAAAAGAAATGGGCACCACTGCAACTGTAGGTTCATTATTATTATTTTCTTTTATCTAATATATTTATTTTGTTATTATTATTTTTTTTGGAGTTTTGATTGTGTTTTAAGTATAAATTTTCTTTTTCTGTTTGTTAAAAAAAATTAAAAAAAGGTTGTCTTCAAAATAAGAGATTGAAAATCATGCTACCGTGTGGGTTTAGGGGCTGTTGTTAAAGGTATTTTTTTTCTTAAAGATTAGCGAGATGTTAGAAAGTATAATAGCATCCTTAAACCGACGTGGGTAATTAGTTTTTATAATAAACATACTTTCGTTGTGTTGGCGTTGTTTCAATGGTGTAAAGGTTCAGTTTTTAGGATTTTAATATGAATTTTCGGTGTTACTTATGGCGAGTGATTTGTGTACACAGGTTTTGCGGGTGTCATACCTCTGCAGGGCAGCCGTATGAGGATAGAGCAAAAGACGTTGTGCTATCAGTTGACACATATATCAATGGTGAGTAGGCTTCCGTGAGTATATGATATTAGAGATGTAGTAGTGATTATTGTTTACATTATGTAATGTGTGCTTACTTTATGCTTATAGGTGAAACTATGTGAATGATCTTACCGACGGTAGCATCTAAAGTGCAATAGCTCAACCTGATACGTATAAAAGCTATCCATTTTGCAATAGCAATAGGTAGTTCATTATAAAACTGTTACAATATTAGTTGTAGATATTTTATAATGGCTACCTATTGCTATTGGAAATTGGAATGCCAAATGAATCTGCAACAGAACATGGGTCGCTGACTTTATGTAAGTCTCCCTTACCAAATTGGTTGCTTGATTATGATATTAATGTTTATACTAAGTTCACTTAGCATCTGTAGTTTTATAAATGATGTGCGGCCGTTACCATGGTAAACAAGTATTGTCATAGTGGTTATTTTTGTGGTACCTGTCGTGCTTCCTGCAGTATGACTGCGCAGCATCAGTGTTTTCATTTATGTATTCGGTAACTCTGAGAAATATGAAATATTCTTGGTCTAAGGTCAGTGATTTTTTGCTTTTAGCTGTTGAAATTAGATTAGGTCTACTAAAGTTTGATCGCCTAGATCAAAAATGGTGACAGAAAAGGTTGGTGATAAACAACTGAAACGAGTTTGGGTCAAAACGGACAACTGATTATATGGTTGAGGTTGCGTAATCCAAATCATTACGGTCAATATTGACAGATGATGTTACATGTCCAAGATTTATGATTTTCGTTTCATTACCAAGCTAATGCATTCAATGGTTGCCTGCAAGTAAGTGTTGCAGATTTTCTTACTACTACGAATCATTAAGAATAAGTTCATTACTATGTTTGACCCATTTTCTATGTCACCAATATGTTGTATGACCCATGTTTTTGAAAGGTTATGCTTTTGATACTTATACGGTTTTCCTACTGTTCAATATCTTCCAAAATTTTATATGACAGCTACACCATGGTCATACAACATATTAGGCTAATTACAGATACAACATTTAAATGACTGATATAGCAGCCATATGCGCATGCACATGAGAATACAGAACGAAAGTTAGTATACTTTAGGCTAATTGCATGAACTCTACTAATGGTGGTGTGAGTCTTATGGTGTTCTGTTACACTAACTCGCAATTGATTTTTCTCCCTTTTTTGCAGGACCTTTATCCGATAGTTTTACTACTTATTGTTGGTGACATTTGGTTGGAACAAGGACAAATGGTAACTATCATCTTACTTCCAAAAGGTAACTTTTTTTTACAGTTATTAGTAAATGGTAACTATCATCTTACTTCTACAGCATAACTTTTCTTTTTACAGTTATTGGTTTATATATATTTTTTTACAATGACATCTTAATTGAGATATTTTCTATACCAACAGGTGAAGTTTCCAAATACAACGACAAAAAACACCGCCAGGCCCGCAACGCGGCCGACCGATGCCATGCTTGTTCGAATAATTTTAGAAGAAACCAACTTTCCTAATTGATTTTAAAGTCAGTAAGTAGTATGAACCTACAAGCCCAATTTTATCACAATCCATTAATTACCATCATCAACCAAAAATGGGCCCCCTACACCCAAGCCCAAATTAAAACTTCAGACTCACATACGTTTTCAGTAATGTTTCACACAAATAGAAACTCGAATCCACATGTGACAACTTAAACATTAATCGTTATTTTAATAAATGAATAGACTAGCTATAATACTTGTGCACGCACAGGGTTGTTTAAATTTCGTTTTGATTATGTATTATTATTGATAAAGAAATGAATCACTTAACATGTTTCAATTGGTTTTACTTTGTGGACTAAAAATACAAAATCATATTTATATATGTTATAATCTACCTATTATTTTATGAGAATACTTTTGGATTAAAAATTATATTTTATTATTCAAGCAAAATCACATGATGATACTTGAAACTTGCATAAGATGTTAGTGATATATGCTTTTAGTTTTGCAAACTCATGTGATCAATTTACGATGTGTTGTGGTATTTCTTTTACTTATATTTTCGTTAAAATATGTAGCATATTTAGATAGTTTTGAAGATTGATTCATTCCCTTGATTATGAATAACCATCATACCATGTTTACTAATGTACTTTTTTGTTTGGAAAATTGTATTTTTATAAGTTTGCGCTATTTACTTCTCATGTTTGATCATAAAATTACCAAATTAGCATAGATGTTACACTATAGCTTCTTTATTACATAAAGAGAAAAAAAAATGTAATGAGTATAACTCAAATTTAATCTTACGTTTATGTATAATGTATAAAATAATTTTTCTCTAAGACCGAACTATATAAGGAAATTATAATTACTTGTATAATTAAATTATAAATGCATGAAAAAATGACAAAGAGTCCATTCGTACGTCTTTTAGGATTGTTCGAATCCTTACCGACCTTTCACTTTAGTGCAACTTTCTTAACAATTGGCCTAAATCATCAAGGTATAAAAGATACCCATATTTTAGACCGTTGTTTGATACCCATAGTGTTCCATGACAATCATGTGTTGATACTTAATCCTCCTCTAAAAAACTCACACAACAAATTGCATTACACTTTAGCGTGTGTGATAAGATCATAAAACTGCAAAAACCACTTATATGTTGCATTATAGTGAGGATAACAACAAAGTTAGTTATAACATCAAATAAGAAAAATTCATATTAGAACTACAGGGGTGTTCGGTTATGCTTATTAAATGTGCTTATTGGCTTATTCAATTACCATAACACAATAAGTTTATGTTAAAACTATAAGTTTTTTTTTTAGAAGCTTAGTAAAAAACCTTTGAACTCACAACTATTTCTATGATAGCTTAGTGTGTTTATAGTAAAAACACAAATATTAAGTGTATAAGTTTTCAATAAAACATTTAAAAAAAAGTTACTAAAAGTTGGTGTGTATGACAAAAAAAGTTAAACCATAAAGAAGGTTACTAAAAATTATCGGCTAGATAAGGCATAAGCCAAAATTCTGTTGAGGTCTCTTTCGGATTCTATCCAGAAGCAAAAAGAGGTTAACACATAAATCATAAGTATAAAAGAATGGTTGTATCTCACATCCGTGATTACCAACTCAATAACATTATCGCAATATAGTAACGTAATAACTTGATTAAAAACTATGTATTCTTGCTTAATAATTCTCATGTACATAGTTTAATTCCTTTACAACGGCCAACTATTACGCATATATTTATTTTTATGAGTCGTTGTTATAAATAGAATCGCGTATATTTATTTTCATATCACAGTAACTCGTGCTTACCATTTGATATTTATATTCCCGTTACTAATAATTTAGCAGTATTTAATATTCAAACCCGTGTACGCATGAATTAAACTTTTAAATAGAATAACATGAGTCCTTATTTTAAAAAAATATTCTAATGGATGGAAGTCTAAAACTAACAATATTTGAATTAAACTTTTAAATAGAATAACATGAGTCCTTATTTTAAAAAAATATTCTAATGGATGGAAGTCTAAAACTAACAATATTAAAACTAATTCGCATATTTATCAAATTTTTTAATTTTAATGGATGAAAGTCTAAAAATTAATACTAATACACATGTAATTTTAAACAAAGTTAATATTATAAAGTATAAGGGTACAAAGTGTAAGGGGTTATTCGTGTTTTTTCTAAAGTTATTAGAAAACATGGAAACTTGTAATTTTACACTTAGCTCTACATAATTTATTTAAAGTTCAACCACTAAAGTTTTATTAATTACTTCCTCTTTTTTTCAGTTTTTGTTTTCACAAATTTGACACCTATATTTTTATGCATTTTTTTTCCTTAATCACATTCTCCACCAAATTTATTAAAGTTTGACCAAAATCAATTCAATTTTGACTTTCTATTGGCCAATCATATTGCTTGATATCGCCTACGTGGCAAAATCGAGGTCTCCTATTAGTCCAATTTTTTTTCGCTAAAATTGATTTGTCAAAAACACTCTGAAATGATGTAATTCTTTTATTATATAAAAGATTTGCACACTCTCAATTTTTATTGGCACTTTCAATATACGTGCTAAACAATTGTAATTTAAGTAAACCTCTTTTAACTGCTTGTACATTAGAGTATCCAAATAAAAACAAAAGATGCGCTAATCAATTCCCTTTTAATAAAGTTTGTTTTCTAAAAAAGGATCACTTCTCTACCGTTGTCCTCAAATTATTTGTTCGATACAACTTTACACATATAACAAAGAAATGAACCTACTTTGTCACAGGATTTTGACAAGTGTCAGAATTAACGGTTTTGATGCAGAAAGATAATAAGTGAAGAATAAACATAAAACATTATTTTGTATATAGGAAGATATGTAAGAGTATAATGTAGGAGGATATAGCAAAACTCATTTGGATTACCAAAACTGTCAACTTAGATGCCTTGTACATGTTTGTTTTCTACACAATGCTTTTGCTTCATAGATCACGAATGCTACATTACTTGACAACAGACCAACACCTAAGGATATCCAAACAGATGGTTCATTTATTTCTGTTAATTGTACTGACAAAAATTGCCCAAATTAAAGTTGATATTAGTGCCCAACAAGTTGATATTATTAGATAGGCATATTAAATATTTTTGTTCAAATTCGGTTGTGAGTTTGAGTCCATTAGAGTTCTATGGTTTTATTGTATTTGTATTTATAAATATCGCATGATTAATAAACGAATCGGAACGGAGTTTTCAATTATTCAATATGTTGTTAGAGCGGGTTTGATTTCAAGATCTAATCAGCCGCTATCAGTCGCTGCTTCTATGCTACCCAGTCAAACCTCTCTATCTCTATTTTTAAAACCTTCTCGTTGGTCGTCATGAGCAGTTGTTATCCTCTAAAATTACAATATTTTAGAAAAAAAAAATTATGTTTATCAACCGTGCCGTTGCCATTGTTGCTTATTGTTTGTATAAAAAGAAGTTGTCGTCACAAATTACTTCTTGTTTTTCTTTTAGTTGATTGTGCTCTCTAATTGTTAACAACATGTGAATCGATGATTGCGTTTCTTTTGAATTAATGGTTTATTTTTAATTAGGAAAAAAGAAAAATAAAAAAATAACTTGAATTGCTTTGATTTCTTTCCAAAACCGTTCCCCGTCATCAAATTCTTTTATTTACCTTTTTTCATCGTCTTATTCTATCAAAAATTATGGGTCACGTCTCTCAGAACCCTTCTCAAGCAAGTACAAAATTACAACAACAATTATCATCAAAACATAGGAAAGCTTCAACGCTTCTAAAGCTTTGCCTCTTGCCAAGTTTCACTCCAATTGGATCGAAGAGCTCCGCACCTCCAACTCGCGAGGAGTATTAGATAGGTATATTAAATATGTTGGCCCAAGGCCGGTTGTGGACTTCGGTCCATTTGAGTTGTAAAGTTTTATTGTATTTGTATATATAAATATCGCATGAATAATAAACGAATCAATGTGGTTTTCAATATTTAACATGGTATTAGAGCGGGTTTTAATTCGAGACCTAGTCGGCGCCATGAGCCACTTGTTCTATGCCACCTCGTCAACCTCTCTATCTCTATTTTCAAAACCTACTTGTTGGCCGTCATGAACCGTTGTTATCCTCTAAAATTACAATTTTATAGTGAAAATGTTTACCAATCGATGCCGCCGCCATTTTTGCTTATTGTTTGTAGGGGTGAAAACGAGCCGAGCCGAGCCCGAGCCTGCCAGAGCTCGAGCTCGGCTCGTTTACATATATAGAGCTCGGGCTCGGGCTCGAGCTCGTTTCGAGCCTTATATTTTGAGCTCGAGCTCGGCTCGTGAAAATTTTCACAAGCTCGAGCTCGGGCTCGAGCTCGACTAATTTATATTAAGTTTTAAAGAAAACAAAGTTCAAACAGAGCTCGGCTCGTTAATTACATAAGGCTCGAGCTCGTTTACTACTTTTAAGCTCGTTTATAAGTATAGACAATATATATACGTATATATTTCTAGGGCTCGGTTAGGCTCGCGAGCCTACTCGAGCTTTTTGTATAGAGCTCGGGCTCGAGCTCGATTATTAAATGAGCTCAAACTTAGGCTCGAGCTCGGGCTCGAGCTCGTTTAGGCTCGGCTCATTCGAGCTTTTCACCGATCCGATCCCAAGCTTTTCACGAGCGGCTCGGCTCATTTCCACCCCTAATTGTTTGTATAAAAAGAAGTTGTCGTCGCAGATTATTACTTGTTTTTCTTTTAATTGATTGTGCTTTCTGTTTGTTAACCGCACGTGAATCGACGTATGTGTTTCTTTTGAATCAATGGTTTATTTTTTAGTCAGACAAAAAAGAAAGATATAAAAATAACCGACTTTCATTTGATTTCTTTCCAAAATCCTGTCATCGGTTTATTTCTTATTTACCTTCTCTCATCGTCTTATTTTATCAAAAGCTAAAAATAAAAATGAAACGGTTATGGATCAAATCTCTCAAAACCCTTCTCAAGCAATTGTACAAGATTACAACAACAATTATCATATCAAGGTTCTCAAAGCATAAGAAAGCTTCACCGTTTCTAAAGATTTGCCTCTTGCCAAGTTTTACCCCAGTTGGTTTGAAGACATCCGCAGCTCCAATTGCGGGGGAGTATTAGATATGTATAGTAAATATTATGGCCCAAGCCCGATTTTAGGTTTGGGTCCATTAAAATCCTAGAGTTTTATTATATTTGTATCTATAAATGTCGCATGATTAATAAAAGAATTTGAACGGGGTTTTAACAGATATTTCTTTTTGGCGTTTCAGAAATTAGAGTTCCTACATGTGTCAATCTTGACAATAGCGATGTCGATCTAGATTTAAATAGATGTCTGTTTGTGATAATGACCTCGAAACGAAAAATCATATTATAGTGGATTCGATGTGGCAAAGAACACCTGGCGCAAGGTTTTTAGTTGATGGGGCATTCAACACGTCTATGTGATAGTCTAGAAGTGTTTTCTCTTGTGGATAGCTAGAGTGGACTTTTTGGCCCAAACTTAACTTGATTTGATGTTGTTATTGAAGTAGTTATTTGGATCCTATGGAGATTTCATAACGAGTATGTCCTTACGTTTATATATGAAGGCAAATAAAGAGTTCATCCTTAACGAAGTATTCCGTAAATCATTTCTCTTTAACTTAGATCTCGTATAGGTAAAAGAAAGGCTTGTTCGAACACATGTAATCTCACTTCCCCAAGCTTTTTGCTTGGGTTCAAATCNAGATGGTTCGTTTGGTAACGATATTACACCCACTCACCAGGGCCGGTCCTGAGTTTTCAGATGCCTTGGGCGAGTTCATGAAAAGATGCCCCTAACAAATAACATATTTGAAAATTCATGCTTGGCGATTCATCCCCGTACCAATACTTATTTTATAAATATAGTCCTATTATATAATGATATAAACTACAAATTACAATTCCAACAAAGATTTTCCATAACAATACATTGTGCATTTTCCTAAAACACAACAACAATATACACCCTTTCCTGCTGTGGCGGTGTATGAAACAACTATAATGTACACAGTGTTCTAAAAGGCGCGCCAAGGCGTCGCCAAGGCGCGAGGCGTGGCCTCGCCGCCACGAAATGGACCATGGCGGCTGCTCTAGGCGTGGCGTGGGAAAAGGCGTGAAAAGGCGCGCCTTTTGGTAAGGCGTGGCGCGCCTTTTTGAAACAGTTATGTTTTATATATATATATATATATATATATATATATATATATATATATATATATATATATATATATATATATATATATATATATATATATATATATATATATATATATATATATATATATATATATATATATATATATATATATATATTATTTTATTATTATTATTATTATTATTATTATTATAACTATTTGAACGATCATTTGAAATTTGGGCTATTTGGTATTTGGGTCTGATAATTATATAATAAGTAGTAGTTAAATGTCT
>LBNU01021881.1:5255-61105 GCA_014162995.1 Artemisia annua
ATTATTTATTTTTATTATTATTATTTTTATTATAAACGATCATTTAATTATTATTGTTATTATTATTAACTTTTATAAACAACCACTTTATTAAGATTTAAAAATTATTATTTATTTAAAATTGAATATAAATTATTATTATTATTATTATTATTATTATTATTATTATTATTATTATTATTATTATTATTATTATTATTATTATTATTATATTTAAAAATTATTATTCATTTTAAAATTAAATATAATTTATGTATAGCTTACTATTTTAATTTATACCTTAAAAAATACAATTGTATTTTATATAAAAACACTATTTATTTAATATATTAGTTTATATAATATTATTTAAAAAATTATTATTATTATTTGATAAGCAATTTATTTATTAAATAATATTTAGTTTGTTAATCTTAAACTAAAATTAAATTTTAAATATTTTAGTATAATTGTTTTTTCTCATTTCCTTCTTCCAACCAAACATGCGGTAGTCTTTGAAAATTTCAATTCCGTCAGATTTTAAATCCTCAGGATTTCAATTTCTAACATTCCATACCTTCACATTCCAATTCCTTAAACAGATTTCAATTCCGTCAAAAACATTCCGCGAACCAAACGAGCCCTAAGAGTTTAACCGCTAAAATCAAAATTCAGGAAACTGATCCTGATCTTGAGGAAGAAGATCTTATCATGATTGTTATCATGATTTTCTTTCTTTTCTTCACCTACTCGGTAACTTCCTCTCTTCTTCACTCCTTCGGGAGCGAGGATACCATATTTGATCCCGGCATTTCCAATTATCATTTTTGAGCCAGGGTCTATCNATAATAATAAATAAAAAAAAAACCGGTTAAAACCGGTTTTAAAAAAAAACCGGGTAAAACCGGGTTTGAACCCGGTAAAAAACCGGTCCAGGATAAAAATGGAAACCGGTGTAACCGGTTCGGTTTTAGAAAACCGGGTTCGGTTTTCAAAAAACCGGTTTTCTAAAAAACCGGTTCCGGTTTTTTCCCCGGTTAAAAAAAAAACCGGTACTTTGAATATTGAGGGCAATATTCATTTCTAAGTGTGGAGGGGAATTCTAGCGAATTTCATCATTTATACCATCTAATTCCCCCATTTTTGGCCAAAAAAAATATAATAATAATAATAATTGGTGTAAGTGTTTGGCACTTACACAGCAAATGGTTATCAGTCCACCATGTCTAACCCACAAAAGGATTGGCTAATCCAGGAGCAAACGGCTCTTGGTAAAGATATCTCAAATTCGTTTATGGCTTGCAATTTGCCAAAAATTGTATGGTAATCGACTCACCATATCTTTAATTAGTGAAGAGTTGGCTAGCCCGCAAGATTATGGCTTGTGGTAAAGGCAGTTGGAAAACCATAATTAGTAATCAGCTCACCAAAGATAATAACTAAATTTTATCTAGGAGTTGGCTAGTCCAGAAGCAAACGGCTTTTGGTAAAGACAAATCAAATCCGTTGACAGCTCGTGATTTGCTCAAAATCATTTGGTTATCATTGTACCAAGGTATACTGAAACAGTGGCTACTCCAGAAGTAATGGCTTTTGGTAAAGAGATAAAATCCATTAAGTTTTCATAAAAGATTGCAAGGGACTAGCAATAGTTTAGTGTGGGGCATTTGATATGTGTCTAAATACACATATATTTTACATTGTTTAAACCCACAAAAACGACCAAAAGCACACAAATGGCCATATAAATGTTACAAATATCATTGAAATGTGTTTTTGTGTATTTCAGATGCAAAAGGATTGAAAATAATTGAAAAACTCAAGGAAGAGGGTGGTTAGGTTGTCCCAAGTGGTGATGGATCCTGCGGGTAAGCGCTCAAGCCATTGACTAGCTTGGTCACGTAGAGAGAATTGGAATAGGCGTAGTCGGGTGGCCTCTCGGGTGTCAACACTAAGGTCTATAGAATCTACGATTTTGAGGAAGTCCTTAAGGTGTTGATTTGGGTCTTTGGAACGAAGCCCATGGAATGCGCATCCGCTTTGCACCAACCGGATGGTGTCGGATCTCAAGGGCGTCACATTGGCTCCTTGGTTGAGCTCAATGGTGTTTCGATAGCCTTGATGGCTAGGTTGGGAGTACTCTCCTAAAGTGCGGGCTCTAGGAGGTGGGTTGGGAAAGTTTTGGTTGTTTGTGTCGAGAAGATTACCACCTTCCATGATGTCGGATGGTAATGGTTACGAACAAAAACACGAAGAAAAAGATAGACTAAAGAGATCCTAGAAAAATAAAATAAAATCTCACTAGAAAGGAGTCTAGTGAGTAGACCTAATTAAAAATAAAAATTAACCTAAGCAATAACTATTCCCCGGCAGCGGCGCCAAAAACTTGATGCGCGTGGGATTGCAACACGCACTACGTTTTACCTCTCGAGGGATCTCGAGAAGCTTACAAACCCCACCAGGCAGTGTACCTGACCGATGTAGTATAGTGTAGTGGCAAGTACCGGGGGATTCATCGTTCTCTCACAGGGAATAGTGTTCGTTAGGTTAAAGACTACTCTAATTAAGGTCTAAGGGTGGAGGATGATTATTTTTGTATTTTTATATTTTTTAGAAAGCAGTAAAATCTCGGTTTTGAAGGAGTGGGCGGAGTTAGTTGCTAGTCAACTAACCCAAGTATCTACTTATGCGAATTAAAATTAAAGTTTTGAGAAAACAATGGTGAGGAAAGTAGTGTTTACTTAGATTTCATTACTCCCTAACTATCTTTTACCATGTAATTAGTATGTTGAGTTTGCGTGGATGACGGGTGTATTCCTAACAAGTCGTAGGGAGTGCGTTCAATTCCCTAACTCTATAAGCTCCTACCTCACTATATGACGATACGTCAAGTATCCTATCATAAGCTCACCGATAGCAACCTACGCATGAAATACTACCTTAAAATCGATTAACGCACATACGATTCACGTTTCCTAAGACGTTCAAGCTTGTTACCGTATAGGAGGTTAGCCAGTTTTCTTAAGTCTAACGTAGATGAAACATTCATCCAAATCACAATCACAACATACACATCACATGATAATCAATAGTTAGGTTTCATTAGATCTAAGCAAACACAAGTTAATTTAGCCTAGCATGTTAAAGGAAAGAAAAGCACAAACATAAATCATACAACACATAGACATATTGTATGGATTGAATGAAGACTTATCTTAGATTAAACATGCAAGTTAGAGGGGTAAAAGTACCCTCTAAGGTCTGTGATACACGAGCTAGGGTTTAACCCTTAAGTTCTCCACCAAGTTCCTCTCTTTAAAACAATAAAAATCGTTCTATATATATAGATAATACGGGCTGACGGCGTCAGCCCAAGGTGTGACGCCGTCACACCGACGATTAGGGTTTTGTGATGGCCTTCTTGACGTCGTCACGCCGCCTTGTTCCAGATCTGACGGCCCTTGGAAAGCATGGGAGGTCGGTTTTCAGCACCGGCAGCATGAATATCTTGTTGAGTTGCCATTGATTCAGTGATGATTTGATAAAGTTGAGCTAGGATCGTTCCAACGAAATAGGAGTAGAGTGTGGTGAAATTCAATCAAATTCCCAAGTTCTCGACAAATATCCCAAGTTCTTGATAAATGACCTAAGATCTCGATAAGCTCCAAGTTCTCGATAACGTTTGTAAATGATCTCGATAAAAAGGCAAAACTGGTTCTCGATAAATTTTGATGAAATTTTCTCGAAAGAATTGCAAATGTTCTCGATGACTTTTGACAAGTAATTTCGATAGAGTTGCAAGGTTCTCGATAAAAACTTATCAAAGGTTCTCGATAGCGTTTTATTTATCGAAATAATCCAAGAACTTATCTAGATTATACAATTTAGATAGTTATCCAAAGTCGAAGTGATATTTCTACCTTATACAAGATAGAAACCACTGAGTAATCCACGAAAGTGCTTGAAGAACAACAAGTGAAGATCTCGATGAATTAGGGTCATAGGTTCTCGATAATTTAGGGTCACTATTTTCTCGATAGAATAGGGTCTAGGGATCTCGATAGACAGTACAAATTCTGGTCGAAAATGATTAAGTAAAAAGCACTTCTAAAACACGATTTGAATCCAAGAAATTTGTACTTCTATTCTTAAAAACACCTAAACTACAAGAAAGTTGAAAACTTGAAAATTTT
The DNA here is from genome assembly GCA_014162995.1 of Artemisia annua. Lineage (NCBI taxonomy): Eukaryota > Viridiplantae > Streptophyta > Magnoliopsida > Asterales > Asteraceae > Artemisia > Artemisia annua. Next base: position 9,428 of record LBNU01021881.1, read on the forward strand.
TATGAAAACTTTAACTTTTTCGAAAACAAGTACAAAGATTAGAACGAATTATATAAGCTATTGATGTTCAAAAAGGTTGAAACTTTTTGTTTGGAAAATGTTTAGAACACAAATTTAAAACAAAAGAGTGTGAAAAACACAAAAAAACAATAAAGATGCAAACCTTTTGAATTTAACGTGATAAAAGCTTATGAAATACGAACAAACACACACAAAAACACTCCTACCTCATTGTATGGCTATTGATACCACTTGTTATTACGTGAAACTATCAACTTTATCAACACTATGAATCACATGAGATGAGAAAGATGGTGACTTGGTGATGATATATGTGGCGTGTGAAGGAGAGAGCAAGAGATATGAAATGTTATCTTTTATTAAGCAAAACACACACACATACAAGTGAGGCACACATACAAATGAGGTGTGTTGTGGCTTATATAGTGCTTACAAGGAATAACCTAAAAGGCTTTGATGGGCTTGGGCTTGGACTTGGACTTTTACATAACATTACAAGGCTCTTTTCTTAACTAGAAACCTATTAGATTAATTAAGTCCAAACGCCCAATGTCTATTTCTACCTACACGACACACTACATTTAACCGATGAGAACGACCATCACTTTTCTATAAAAACTTAAATGCTAACACTAGTTTACGATTATAAAAATTGTTCTAATATTAAACTAAAGTTTATGTAACTTATAATAAACACTAGTTTGCATTTGAAGCAAAAGAGTGTATAACAATCATACTTATATATTTTTTATAATTTCAAGTAGATGTAGTTGTTTATGAAAAATGAAATGGGTCTTTGTTTTATAGTATCCACCTCTCTTCATTTTTCTTATTATTTTCAATGTGGGATACTTTTCATCTTGTTTCTTTAAATAGGCAATATACAACTACTTCACATAAATTTCAAAACATAAATTTTATATTGTTACAATTTCTATTATAATTATAATTTTTAATTAAAAATATGATAGTTTTTTTCATTAACTTATGCTAACAAATCTACTAATAAAACTAAATAACAAAGTTAATGCGCTTGATCTAATAATAGAAAAGAACAAAAAATTGATGCTAAAAGAATAAAATAAATGATTAATTAAGGTTCATAAAGAAAATATAATTGATATACTTGTATTATATATGATTCCCTAGTATACGTTTTACCTTTTTTATAAACATGATTTTCGAGTGAGTATAGCCAAGTATATAATTTTGTAAGTTCGATTCATGAAATTGGTCGAGGAACTTTTGTTATTCGAGCTAGAGTCAAGATCATAAATTATTTAATGAGCTCAAGTAAATTATAAATTGTTTGAGTCGTGAACCAAGTCAGTTATGTGTATGTGTGTGTTTTGTGTATTTATGTATCTTCATGTGTCTCTTGTAAATGTATGTGTGTATCATATGTAAGAATGTATGTGCGTGTTTGTATGTATAAATGCTCATATGAGAGACATTATATGTGTATACATAAACATGTTTGTATTCACATGTAATGGATTATAATCAATAAACCATTGTCATAAATATCTCAACTAGTTAACATGAATTTACGAGTGTAAGTGTTAGTCAGTTTATAACTAAAATCAAAATAAGAGTATCTACAAGAATATTACCAACAACAATCTCCGTGTTTCATCATCAGATTGATCGAAGATGATAACGTTGTTTATATTCTATTGTCTAAGAACCATGGATAATGTTGTTTATGTTATATCGTTTAAGAACCATGAACCAACTGGTTTTAGCAACCTCACAATGAGTTTATGCATATGTATATTTATCAAATATGTGTCTTTATATGTAAATATTGGTCGGACTTATGTATTTCATATGTGTGTGTCCATACATATTTGGCTTTCATATGTACGTGTGTGTGTCTATACATATTTGAGTATCATTTATATGTGTCACATGTGATAACGCATATCTGAATTTCATGGTATGTGTCTTTTATGTGCGTAAGCTTGAAAATCATAGAAAGAGATCGTTTATATACAATATACATACATATGTTAATGTCATTAATTTGTGGTTTATTTTGATTCATGAGACATTAGTGAATGTCATTATTTATACTAATGTGAATTAAAATCAAAATTAATTTATGGTTTATTTTGATTCATGAAACATTAGTGAATGTCATTATGTATACCAATGTGAATTGAAATCAAAATTAATTTGTGGTTTATTTTGATTCATGAGACATTAATGAAATTAATTGTGTTAATTAATTGTGACAATTTTGCTCATATCCCTATTCCCTATAAGTTGAGAGTTATCCTCTCATTTTCATTATACCGAAAAATACAAAAAAACTTATCACTCCTCTCCTTTTGTGCTACCATACATTTTTCTTGTGTAAACATTTTGTAATAGAGCCATAGAGGAAGGCACGATTTTGGTTCGCCTTGATAACCCGTTTGTGCTAACGGGGTTATCCGTTGTTATTGTATCCTGGGAGATAGACGCTCACAATTCTCAAGCACCATGGAGAGGACGAATCTGTCTTAAGGAAACTGTGTTCATCACAGGCCTCAACATTTTCAATATTTTCCTTGTTCGTGTTTTTTGAGCCTCAACAATTAAACGTAAGATAAAATTTTTCTATACATTATGCTTATCATTTTATTATTCATTTGTCTCTAATAGCAATATGCACGTTAGTTACAACAGAAAATGACGGTTTCTACTTAGCGGTAACTACCGTCTTAACGTCTTTTATCATTGTAATTAAATGTGACACTTTCTTAATGATAAAACCAACATATCTGTAAGAAGAAACATACAAAAAAGAAATTGTGTATTGCCAAAGTGAAAATTTTGGCTAGTATGTATTTTTTATGAGGTGAGAAGAATATGATATTCAAAATGAAATTTAGTAAGTGGAGTAAAGTTGAAAAAAGAGGTAGACTCACTTAACTATTAAGAAATGTGGGTGGAAATCTCGTAGCAAAAATAAAAATAAACTGTTGGAAATAATGGTCTTCCCTCAGACTAATAAATAGATTTGAGATATGGGGTTTTGGGACTTAATATGCTCTGGTGGCGACAGAGTTAAAGGGGTCAAACCGGGTTTATTGACGGTTAAACATGCACAGGTTATAGCTACAGTTCTGCGGCTGCTGCAAAGAACTATCAAGTTGTTAGAGTGGATGGGATAGAGAAGTTGCCTCAGTACTTGCCAGGCAGTGAAACTAGAGCTCAGATCGGTCTTTTACCACCAAGCTTGCTAAGAACGCGGGCAAATACGCTGTCACTGAAGGCTTTAAGCATATTCCTGGTTTGTACTCTCTCTTTCTTCCATCTTTGTGCTTAAAATTAACAAGAGGAGTCGAGGATAGCAAAATAACTATAAATGGCACATCTAGATCTGGTGTTGCCTACTCCCGAAATACAAATAAGTCAATAATAGTTTAGAATTTGCAAGAAAGAAAGTGTTCAGAATAACTTTGAATTTCTTTTAAGGGGGTGCCAACCATGCCACACCATAATTCACCATCATGCAAAATTAAACAATAAAATATCGCCAACACATTTCATAATTCACCATACCTCACCTTCATTTTGTCACACTTAACTCAATTTTTAATCCTTCTTTTGCTATTACAAAGACAGTTTTTAATCCTTCTTTTGCTATTTCACCTCTTCCCCTAACATCACCAACACTTCACCTCTTCTCCTATCCCTCTCTAGCCGCCGGCTATCAAGCCACCACCACCATCACCGCCGCCTCCACCACTAAACCACCACCACCACAACACTCACCATCATCTCCTCTTTCATTTGACACCACTCACGCGCCATCAAACGACCTCCATCACCACTTTTGGTTACTAACCGCCACCCAAAACATCACCACCATCATTTATTGTGTTCTAATCTTATAGATCTAAGAAGAAAAGGTAAGGAAATGGGTTTTTTCTCGTGGGTATGACTTGACCCCGAGTCAAACTTGTGAGATCTTAAAGTGAGTTTTATTTTTTTATTTTTTTTATTTTTTATTTTTTTTTTTGAAATAAGCCTCAAACGGATCCCCCATTAAATGCTCCAACGTTCGACTTTTATGGGGAAACAGCCATGCCGAATCGGTAATCCATACCAATTTGATTACCGATTTGTTCATGCCGAAGGTGTGGTTTTCTTTGATGCCGCTCGGCATACCATGCCGAACCCCCATACCGAATAGATTGCCACCCCCCCCCCCTAAGGTCGTCCTCTCAACATACAGGTCACTTTATAATAATATTCAGGTCGCCAACAATTTCAACATAAAGTAAAAAAGAATTAACCTCAACAGAAATTTTAAAACTGATGCATTAACCATCCAAAAAATTAATCAGAAGAATTCGGACAACCAAGTATGAAAATAAACAACAAAAGGAGTTTCAGAATCAATTATTACGCCCTACATCAATGAGCAACACATTTATTGCATATAGTTATTCAAATGCGCTGATTGTCCCGTAATTCTTCTCCCACTAGTGCATGGAGAAGACATTTCGGTTGCATAGAGCTGAGTCCATTGCATAGCATTTTTGGTGAATCTAGTATGATCATTAGTATACTGCAGTCACAAAAAGAATAATATTATGTACTGCAAACAATTCAATACAAAAGGAAGGAAGAAAAATCGAGTGAGGTGTGAAACCTGTCTTCCTACCACAAGATCTTGTGCCTCACTAAGCTCAAGATCAGACAATATAGCCTGTATTGCAATAGAGTTTTTGTGAGGTTCATAGCTGGACTCCATTCGTCCTTTAAAAAACTTAGAGACAGATCTCCGTTTTGGCTACTTATGTTTGGATGCCTATAATCATGATAAATCCAGAAGTTATTTATTAAGAGTTTTTTAACTAGAAAACTATACACGAGTAATGAAATAAAGTGATTATCAACATGTAGAATGTTTAAGAGATTAAAAAATATTTAAGTCTCCTTACCAAGTTTTTGTGAAGAATTTGATCACAGGAGGTGCGAAGGGATATTTATCTGCAGATTAGAATAATAACAATAATAATTAGTAACCGTTGACTTGTTCTAGCTAAACGAGTTTCTAACAGCAACATAATAAAAGTGACGTGATCTGACGGTGCACAATAAAAACAATCGTATAATTGTTACATGTTAGGGCACAGGATTTGTGTCCGCACGCGATTGATTGATGTTGCGTGTTCTATAAATGTCATGTATGAACTACAAAAAGGGAAAAATCGCCTATATATTACGTATTAGACAGAGGATTTGTGCCTGCAGAAGTAAGTGCATGTGTTTAGTTTTGTATAGCAGTCTATAGAGTGATTTAAATTAGTTCTTGGTCAGAACCAATGAGATTGCAATCACAAATTTGATGATCTCTTGGTCTAACCACAGTCAACATCATAGTTAATCTCATCACATAGAAAAAGCGATTAAGATATGATAAATAAATAAATCAACTATGAGCTAGAGAAAGATAGTATACCAGGTAAGCGAATGTGAATATGAAACACTCCCCCTTTGTAAGGACTTTTAGCCGGCCCAGTGATGGTTGCAAAGAGGTGGTTGACATCACGAATAGTATCGTCCCCCCATAAGTCCATATCAACCAAGCTCTTATCAGCTTGAAAATAAGCGAGCTCCCTATCAATTCTTTCACTATGATCAGTCATCTTCACAAAGAGCAAATTGTAAACACCAAATTCTAAGTTTTAAACCTTGCACAATGTTCTTAGTTGCGTGAATGCAACACTTTATTAAACCCCTCAACGAATGAGAAAAATGTGACAAGTAATCTTGAGTCATCACATGCATCATGTTTTTTTAATGATCATTATAAGACGCATCTCATCAATCATCACATGAATCATGTATGAAATGTATGGAATATTCATCACATGAATCATGTATGAAATAATCTTATGGTATTGCCAAACGTTTTTGTTTTCTCATATCCCGCCAAAAAGTAACATAAAATTGGGATTTTTTTTCATGATTACAGTTTTTGTAAGTGTAATTTTTAATTATTTGTTTTTCTAAAATCTATAAGATAAAACTATTTAATACTATTTGCATCTTAGAAAAACAAATAATATAACTTAAACTTACAAAAACTGACTTAGCAAACTTAAATCATGAAAAAAGCCCAATTTTGTGTTACATTTTGGCGGGATATGAGAAAAAGAAAAGAGAAACGTTCAGCAACACAACAAAATTATTCCATACATTTTCATACATGATTCATGATTCATGTGATGAATATTCCACACATTTCACACATGATTCATGTGATGACTGATGAGGTGTGTCTTAGAAGGATCCTAAAAGAACATGATTAATGTGATGACTGATAATTACTTGTCACATTTTGCTCATTCGTTGACAGGTTTACTAAATCGTTGCATTCACGCAACTAAGAACATTGTGCAAGGTTTTAAAACTTAGAACTATGTGTTTGCAATTTGCTCTTTTTGAAGATAACCGATCATAGTGAAAGAATTGGTAGGGAGCTCGCTTAATTTCAAGTTGATCGATTAGAGCTCTAGTTTACAGCATATAAACAATAACACGAAAACTTTAAAAAGCTTATGAATAGTAAAATATGGTCCATGAATGTATATATTGGTAATTCAGAAGAATAATAGATATTACATAGGTGTAACTATGTAAAACAGTTCAATGATACAAGCAAGTACTCGTGCATAAGGTAGTGGTTTATAGTTTTGATAAAATTCGGTTGCTCGATATTTTGCGTGGTTCTTTTAAGGTAGTGCTAGAATTATGTGTAATTTAGAACTTAATTAGTTAATATATAAATATATACTAAATTTTAAGTGGATGAGAAAAGAAAGTTGAAATATCTTCAAACTGTGTTGTAGGTGAAAAAAAAAATTGATTTGAGGGTATTTTAGTAAAAATCACTCTACCTATTCNTTTATTTAGCCCAAAGGTACATCACCACTTAACTCATGTGTCCTAAAAAAAATCTAATTTTTCTAAATTCTCCATGGGCGAAGGACGCCTTCGAAATCTTGGGCGACTATCATAGATTAGTACTTTGGGGCATTTAAAGAAATACATCTTTTGAAAATTAGTACTTTAATAATAAGTCACATGTTTAACACACCACTAAACAATATCATGAAAGAAATATTTCATATAAAACTTGATTAACATCATGATTATATTGTAACACACCATTAAGAAATATTTCATGACTTTACTTAATGGTGTGTTAAACATATAACTGATTAGTAAAGCATTTATTTTCAAAATATACAATCATGTATGATTGGTTGCTATAAATATTAAATTTAAAATAATAAAACATTAATTTAAGGTAACAAATCCACCGTATAAAATAAAATTGTATAATAAGTTATTATGAGATAAACTTTGGGCTAAAAATGACCTCGTAAGACCGATAGACTTTTTTATTTTATTATATAGTCAGTTCACAAGATACATGTCACACCTCACAACTCACATTACACCACACCACCTATATGAGTGTCAACTAAAGCTCTAATCAACTTGAAAGTAAGCTAGTTCCCCATCAATTCTTTCACTATGATCGGTCATCTTCAAAAAGAGCAAATTGCAAACACCAAGTTCTAAGTTTTAAACATTGCACAATGTTCTTAGTTGCGTGACTGCAACAATTTAGAAAACCCATCAAAGAACGAGAAAAATGTGACAAGTAATTATTAGTCATCACATGAATCATGTTTTTTAATGATCATTGTAAGGTATACCTCATCAGTCATGATAACGCTCGGAATTAGCATGTTTATCTTTGCGTTATCGATAATTTTGTCCATCATATTTGATTATAATTATATGATTTTGTTACTTAATCGTGAAAAAGTGTATATGCAAGTGAATGTAGCCAAATACAAGAAAAAATGACGAAAAGACGAAGAATTGGAGTAATTATGCACATTTGAAAGATTCCCGAGATTGAAGCGAGTTGAGAAACCATGCAAGGACTCAGTGATTTGAAGGTATCAAGATTTCCATGATTCTACGTCAAGAAAATATCAAAGTTCTATGGAAGAAATCAGTGCCACAATCAAGGATAAAGCATGCAACAAGAATAGTCAAAGAAAAGTCAAGATTGTTAGTACAACAGGACTCTATCCGATCGGATGGAGCCCGTATCCAATTCGGATGGGAGGCGTTGGAAGAGAGCATCCGATCGAATGGACCCTCATCCGATATGTTGGATTGATGTTGTAGTTACAATTAGGCATTAATTAATGGTTTTACTCCTCATAATCGTTGTGGCCGATCATTTCCTTCATATTTACTGTCCTATGTCGTTTTTACTTGGATAATAAGTATTCTTTTACTATAAAATGGGATCCAAGGCTAGATACTAAGTGTGGCATTCAAAATTAGTAAAGTAAATTACATGGATGGTCCCTGTGGTTTGTCCAAAATAACAACTTTCGTCCCTCAAAGTTTAAAGTTGCACTGGTAGTCCCTAAGTTGGTAAACAAATAACACCACCGGTCCTTTAGTTTAACCGGTGTTAATAGTTCCGTTATATTTACACGTTAGCCCCTTTGGTTAAATATCGCTGCATCGTTTATCCTTAATAATAACAGTAGTTTATAATTTAAAGTTTTCATATGTTTTTATCCATTTTTATACGTTTTCGTCCGTTTTTAAATGTTTTCTTACGTTTTTATCCGTTTTCATCCGTTTTATACGTTTTTGACCATTTTTATACGTTTTCGTTCGTTTTTCTTACGTTTTTATACGCTTTATCCGTTTTCGTTCACTTTTCTTACGTTTTTGTCTGTCTTTAAATGTATTCATCCATTTTCATACGTTTTTATCCGTTTTTATATGTTTTCGTCCGTTTTTCTTAAGTTATCACCCGTTTTTATACGTTTTAGTCTGTTTTTATAAGTTTTCTTACGTTTTTATTCGTTTTCTTCCGTTTTTATACGTTTTTGACCGTGTTTATATGTTTTCGTCTGTTTTTCTAAGGTTTCATCCGTTTTTATACGTTTTCACCCATTTTCTTACATTTTCAAACGTTTTATCCGTTTTTCTTACGTTTTCACCCGTTTTCTTACATTCTCATACGTTTTATTCGTTTTCGGCCGCTTTTATACGTTTTATCCGTTTTGGTTTCTTTTTATATGTTTTTATACGTTTTCATCTATTATTTTTTATGTTTTTATATGTCTTCATCCGTTTTTATACGGCTTCGTCCGTTTTATAGGTCTTCTTACATTTTTATCCATTTTTAGACATTTTCATCCCGGATAAAAACGTACAAAAACATATGAAAATGTAAGAAAACGAACGACAATGTAAGAAAACAGGCAAAAATGTATAAAAATGTATGGAAACGTATGAATATGGATAAAAGTGTAAGAAAAGCGGACAAAAGCGTATAAAAACGGACGAAACAGATAATAGTCTATGCCTTCTTCTTGCCTGTATCCTTGAGCCACCAACCTAGCTTTGTTTCTGACAACCACACCTCTTTCATCTCTTTTGTTCCTGAAGACCCACTTTGTGCCAATGACTTTAGCTCCATGAGGTAGATCTACAAGAACCCACACCTGTTGCAATTTGAACTACAACAGCTCTTCTTGCATAACTTTAACCCAACTTTCATCATCTAAAGCATCAGAGACTTTGGTAGGTTCCTTTTGAGAGAGAAAGCATGCAAAAAGGCGGTGTTGTTGATCTTTGTGGTTGTTCCTTCGCTGTTTCTGAATAAAGCTGATGAGTGCATGAGATACAAGTTGTTGTTGTATTTGTCTCCTTGTTTAAACAGCTGACTTAGGATTGCCAAGGATTTGACTCTTAGGATGAACATTGTGAATCCTTAGTGTGGGAACAGGACTTACATCAACTTCTGTTGGTAGGTTGTAGAAGTCAGTGATCACACCCTCTACGTCATAGGAAGCTTCAGTTTAGAGTCCTTCATCAGGTACATCACTAATAGCAGGTTCTGGTATGATAGGTTCATTGAGATCGGCTTGTGAGGTGAAATCAAGCTTTTCTAACTCACTGCCGGTATTAACAGGGTTTATACTGGTAGCAGTGATTTCAGATGTTGTATCCAAGTGGGGATCTGCTTCCTTCTAAGATCCTGAGTGTCAGCATTTTGAGGATAAGACTCTTTAACTTGTTCTTCGACACTTGTCACTTTATCTTGAGAGAAAGATTTCCTTGTTCCATAAGCACCTGCAGATAGTTGAACAGTGGTAGGTATGATGAGGTGCTCAGATGATTCTTCTTCCTCATTTGTGGTACCTGCACTGTTAGTATCATTTGAGGAACCTGCGGTAGGGTTAGCATGATTCTCCAAGGAGACGGGAATATAGTTAATAGAGTCAGTTAAATAATCAATGTCAAACATCCACCTATAACCCATTCCCTGTACATTAGGTTTCTCTTCAAGAAAATCAATATGAAGATTTTCAACAACTCTTTTGGTTATCAGATTGTACACCCTGTAAGCCTTGCTGTTAGTTGAGTATCCAACTAAGTATCCCTCATCAGACTTGCCATTAAACTTCCCAAGAGCACTAAGTGTATCAAGAATAGTAACAGGACGCCAAAATGGTCTTATGTAGCTAATTATTGGTTTTCAACCGAACAATAATTCATAAGGAGTTTTGTTTTGAGGTTTAGTCACCTTTACTCTATTAAAAACATAACAAGCAGTATTAACTGCTTCGGTCCAAAAAGGAGTAGGTAAAAGTGAATCTGCAAGCATAGTTCTGGCAGCCTCAATGAGTGTCCTATTCATTCTTTCAGCAACTCCATTTTGTTGTGGATCTAGCATTATTGTACTCTTGTTTTATTCCCTTGTTTCCACATAATTCAAGCATACTTATGTTCTTAAATTCAGTCCCATTATCTAATCTAATAATTTTGACCTTATGATCAAGTTGATTTTCAATCCTTTTAATGAAAGTTTGAATAATTCCAGGAGTTTCATCCTTGGAGGATAAAAAGAACACCCAGCAAAACCTGGTACAATCATCAGTGATAACGAGACAATATTGAGCATAATTAATGCTCTTCACAGAAGTAGGCCCAAAGAGATCCATATGCAACATATGTAATGGTTTAGTAATGGATCTTTCAAGCTTGGCCTTGGAAGAGGCCCTATGTTGTTTTCCTTTATGGCAAGCCACACAAGCATGGAAATTAATAATTAAAAAAAATAGAAAAAAAAAAGAACTTAATGACATTCGTATATTGACTTAATTATTAAGAAATGTGGGCTGAAATCTATTTAGCAAAATGATACTCCTACTAAAATAAGATTAATGTTTAAACAAACACTATTGGAAATCTGGTTTTAACAGTAAAGGTCTTCCCTTAGACAAAGATCTAGTTGAGAAATGGGGTTTTGAAATTTCATATACTCGATCAGAGACCGAGTTCAAGGGATCACACCGACAGTGAAACGTGCACGTGGCACGACTTATGACTACACTTCTACCACTGCTGCAAAGATTGATTAAGTGGTTGATATGTGTCTAAATACACATATATTTTACATTGTTTAAACCCACAAAAACGACCAAAAGCACACAAATGACTATATAAATGTTACAAATATCATTGAAATGTGTTTTTGTGTATTTCAGATGCAAAAGGATTGAAAATAATTGAAAAACAATAAAGTTTGCATAAATGGCAAGTCTAGTCCCTCGAGTTTCAAAAAGTGACATATTTGGTCCCTGAAAGTTTAAATTTTGGAAAATAATAAATTTTGGTCCTTACACTATTGAAACTTGGCATGTTAAGCCCCTTGGACAAATTTTGAAACAGTTACATAACAGGTCCCTGAACTTTGCAGCAATTACAAAAATGGTCCCCGGGTATTTAATTTTGGAAAGTAATCAACAAAGGTCCTAGGGAGATTAAAGAATGGCAATATTGGTCCTTGAAGCAAGTTTAAAATGTTGGCAGAAGTGACCCCTCAAAATTCAGAATTTACACATTAGGTCCTTGTGGTTATTTCACGGCCCAATCCAATAAACCAAACCCAACACCCCTGGTTATATAACCAGGGTCAAACCCAAGAGTCAAAATTTCACCCTCTCCCTCCCACTTTCCTGCAACAAGACCTGCCACACCTCACCTCCAACTCACCCTCACCACTCCATGTCCCCTCCACCTCACACTACATACCAAGAAGCATTAATTGCTCAAAAACTCTTCCAAGTTAACCAATACAGTGATTATAACTTTTTGGCGCCAAAAATGAATTGACGGCCAGGATCAAAACAACTCATCCAATGGCCATGAATCAAAGTGGGAAAGACAGAGAAAGTACCCAAGGCCTATTTAAGTGAAGAAAATGGGAAGAAGAAATTATTAGTTAGTGTAGAATAGTGTAGTTTAGAGTAATAGTGACGTTTTTAGTGTAATTTAACTTTTTAGTTGTAATTTTTAGTTTATGAAGCTTGTAATCATCTCTTCCAGTGTAATATTACTGTTTTTAATCATCAATTTAAGTGTTCTTTGTTAAACTTAGAAATTGCATATTTTAGTTAAAAATCTCAAATTACTCTTATGTTGTTAAAAGTTGTTGGTATTAGTTCCTGTGAGCTCATATAAGTTTTTTTTTATAAGCTTCTAAAAGTTCTCTAAGCATTTTTAACAAGTTTTGTTCAAAATATCAAAAATACCTAAAAATCACCAGAAAATCAAAAATCAGTCAAGATGAAGATGCATGCATGGAGCATGACAAATTATGGATGGAATTTGGTTTAGTAGCTTATTGGGAAGCTTTAGGATGTGAATTTGATACTTGGTTCTGAGTTCTAAGCTTGGATGCAAATTGTAAGCCAAATTCTCCTTTTTGGCATTTTACTGTAGATGATCTCAATTGCTGCTATTCTTTGAAGTTTAATGTTTGTTTCGTGACTTAGGTTAGATTATTGCTTAATATCACTCATTGGTTCACTAGTTTGCTTTGTTCTTACATTTCACATCTAACTGCCATTTTAGCTTGATATAGGTTAATGGTGTTTTGTTGATATTACTGGTATTTATGTGTTCACTTTAGCTCATTCTATCATATTGTAACCTCATCAATCAGGGTCATCGCCTAAAACATCCTAATGCTTTGAAAATCTCATGTGAATCTGTTTTAAAGGGTGTTTGGCATAGTGGCTTATGCTGCCATTTGATTTGTTTCAGTGGTTGTTTTTGGTTGGAACATCCCCATTTAGGTTATATTAGAACATTTAAAGCATAAAATCAGTTGGACTTTCATAAAAAAGTCAAAATCAAGTTCTAGTTTCATTTCTCGTTCACTGTTGAAATTTCAAATAGCATAGTCTTAGATATATTTGCATTAGTGGTATTAGTATCTTAATTTAGTTGCATTTTAGCTTATAATGACTTTTTAAGTCATTAGGAATTGCTAGAAACTCACAAAAGTCAACACAAGTCCAAATTCAAAAAGTCAAAATTTTCAGAAAAAAAAAAGTTTTTGAATAAACTTTGGATTTTCCTCTAGGGTTTAATATTGAGTTTCATGATTTGTGCTTTTGGATATTAGATATTTTGGATGCTTGTCTTGCTATAGTATTTTTTATAATTTTTGGTTAGCTAGCTAAACTGCTTATTGGTGCTTATCTTTGAGGCTGTTTTTCAAAAGATTCGCCCAACAGCTGGTTGGTTTTTGATTTCTCATTTTCTCATATCTCCACCAAATTGAATAAAATTTTGGGATAATGTACTCCTATAGATTGTTTAGTTACTGGTATTTTTGTTTTAATTATTAGATGTTTTTTTAAAGGGCTGAAAGCCCTTTTACGGGCTGCAAAACACGTTTGACAGAAAAGTCACAAAAAACCAATTTTCTTTTGGCTATATCTTGTTCAATCCTTGGGCTTTTAGGTTGATTCTTGTTGTTTTGAGAAGCTAGCACTACTGTCTTTTTGAATCTAGTCTTTGTTTGGAGTTGTTAGCTTATTTGCTTGCTTAATTTTGCCCTTCTAATTGCCCATTTTGGCCCATTTCTGTCGTATGCTTCAGCAACCATTAAGCCTTGTTGAATCTTTGTTTCTGTTTAATCCTTGCTTGTTGAATTGTTGTTGTTAGTTGTTTGTTTGAAGTTGTGTTTGTTTATGTTGGGTTGGTTTGCGTATATGCTTTTTCGGTCAATTGTTTTGCTCCATTTTGAAACGCACTTTGGCTTATAAACACCAAAATACAATCTGTTGGTTTTTAAAGCTTGCATAAGCTCAGTTTTAGCTTTTTATCAAAAGTGTGTTTGTAAAAGTTTGTTATTTTTGTTAGTCAAATGAGTTTGCAAAAGAAAAATATAAAAAAAAATGTTTGGAAAAAAGTGCAAAAGGTAGGGGTCGAACCCCTGACCTTCTGCATAAACTCACAACACAACTCACAAACACCATCTGCGCCCTAGGGTCTTACGGTTATAACTCTACCTAGTTTTTTATTTAACCCATTTTCTTTCCATATGGCTTATTTAGATTAAACAGCTTACTTCAGCTTATGTTTTGTAACAACCCGCATTTTCAGGATATTTTTCCAAATTACTATTCATGAGTTACTATTCATTGATCACTATTCATCATTTTACTATTCATCATTTTCGGAGTCCGTTTGTGATTCTGAGAAGCGTTACTATTCACGTGACACTATTCATCCCGAAAGAAAAACACTATTCATGATCATCATGCATCATCACGTAAACCTAGTTTACGGGTAATCAAATTCGAGCAACCGTTGGGTTTAGCTTCGAATTCATTCATCGTCAGTTAGAATATATCATATAGACTAGAATTAGTCTGCACATCATCAGTAACATCATCAGTACGTTAGATCATGCACGGATATGCATCATTGCAGTTACGTATGTTTAAATGTTTAAATAACATTACCACTCATTTTTACTACCAACATATACCTGATACTCCCGTCTACGATCCTAATACATTTTCATATTCATTATAATGATATAAAAATTATATTATTAATTTACCCGGTGTTTCGAAAACATTTACTATATTTTTCGGTAAACGCCTAAAATTACGTCGGATCACTATATTTCAACACGACAATTATTTTAACATCCGATTCTCATCAGGAATGTAATTTCATAATTTTTACAACGTCGTTACATTTTATTTGGTACCGTTAAATTTTATTTCTGACAAACTCGGTACCCGATAACACCTAATGTATACACAAAACACACTAATACTTACAAATGGGAGACAAGAGCTTTAATTAGCCCCAACCTCCTTCCCATCTTTCCCCTAAATCACTCCCCATTGCCCCCCCCCCTAGTCACCATTTGCCCCCTCTAATTTTACCAAGAAACTACCATTATGCCATTGACTAGTCCTAGATATTTTCATATAAACTTCAAATATTCATCCACTTTATTACCTATTATCATTTTTACAAGAACAACTCAAGCAAAACTCTCTCCTATTCTCTTTATGGATCAGCCATCACAAGAACACAAGGAAGAACCATTAATTTTTTTTCAAGATCCAAGTGTTTATCAAGTCCTACTTGTGATCTAGTTTGGGTTTTGAAATAAAAACCTCAAAGATTAATAGGGTTTTCATCACCATCTTTCAATAATTAACACAAGTAAGTTACTAATCATTTTCATAATCTTACATACTCCTACTTGATATATTTTTATGATCTAGTAAGAAAAACATGCAAGTATGTATGATCCATACCACTTTATTGAGTTTTTGTTACATAAAATGGGTTTTTGATTTCCTATGATTATTCCCTTGAAACCCACCATGGTTGGTGGTGTTTAGGACTCCATGACACCCTAAGAAGGTGTATGGTAGACTAAGTGTTGTATTGAAGTTGATTGGAAGGTTTTTGGACAAGTTAGTAACTAGAAAACCAAGTTTTGAACACCATAAAATACCTACTGTCCTTAAATGCAAAACGTGGGAAACTCAGTGGGTGTTGGGTAATTTTTGGCCAAAAATTTATAAAATACATTCCGGGACGAAGCCGTGGCCGAAAACGGGGATAAAAACGAGTTTATAACGAAGAAGATATGATTTTCCGAAGTTTAACGACGAAAAGTGTTTTTCAGAAAAATAAGTGAGCTGTTGGGCAGTTTTATTGGGCAAAAATGAGTCGTTTAACGTAACCAAGTTAAGCCGAACTACTAAAAATATGTTAATACGTTGTCCCACGATTCCGGGGATATAAAGAACATAGAAAATGAGCTTATAACGAAAAAGATACAAGTGTTTGAAATCCGACGATAAATATAAAATTCCTTCAGCACTATTATTATTATTTTTGCCACTAAACAGTTTTTGCAACGCACCACCTTCTCGGTTGTTTTTTTCTCCATGATCGGTATGGTTTGAGTCCGAGCCGTAGTTTTATGAAATCAAGGACTCCCAGCAAGCTTTTCAAATCAATTGGCCGTTCGTCGAACGGATTTATAACGAATAAACTACAGCCTCATCTTTTTACCCGAAAATCCTTTCAAAGTTATTATTTTGACAGCTTTTACTATAATAGAAATTTTCTAAGTGTTGAACATTATATTTTAAAGTAACGACATTGGAAGCGATATTTCTTAACCGTCGAGGCACGTACGATCAAAAGTTAAATGAGACGACATTTAGATATGGTTACAAGGTTTTCAAAAACGCCGAGTTTCATCACTAACACTTAACGTACAATATTTCACGACTAGTTTTGCGAGGCCATTTAGGCATATTTTCAAGTTATGAAAAGTGTCATTTTACGATGAAAACACTATATTTGCCGATAGAACACCAAACAAGGATCGTGGAGTACCGTTTCAACATATTTACATGAAAAGTGTTTGTTAACTTCATGAGACGTCAAAAATGTATTTTTGGACGATAAAACATTATTTTCAAAGAATACGAGTGGTATCGATAACATACGTACATGCATGCATAGTATTGTTTCATTGCTTACAATAGGTCACATCATTCATTATAGGTCGTGGTTAGAGCCCGAGCCTTACATCATCACGTTCATCATCATTTCATTGTATCCACTTTTGTCATCGTAGCTATCGCACCAGGTGAGTCATAGCCCCTACTCTTTTATCCGTTTTATAAATGTTTTTGGGGGAGAATACATGCTCGTTTTTACATGAATGCAATACTTGTTTTACTTGAACATGCTACTTGTTTACTCAAACACCATTTGTCCTACTCAAATGCCTTTTGTTTACTCAAATGCTTTGTGTGTTTACATGATACAACCTACATTTCACGGGTATGTGATACCTGCATTTCATAGGTATGTGTGATTACCTACGATTCACGGGTATGTGTGATTACCCGCATTTCATAGGTATGTGTGATTACCTACATTTCACGGGTATGGGATACCTGCATTGCCTGGGTATGGCATGATACCCCTACATTACATGGTTGTATTATTACTCTTATCTTTGACTTTTGGCTCAAATATTGCATTTGTTTACATAAAACCAATCATGACTGGCAGTGGGTTGTAAACACACAGGTTACAAGTCTTGTATGGGCGGGGCTTGGAACTGAGTGGATTTACAATGCCTTTGCTGGGGAAAATTTCATTCAAGATCTTTACCTACATTCATTTTCATTAAACTCTATGAACTCACCAACCTCGTGTTGACGCTTTAGCATGTATTTTCAGGTTTTATGCAATGGCAAGCTACATGAGGTTTTGGCAGGGCATGGCATGGTCATAGAAGACTCTGATATTCATACAGGGACCGTTTTACATTATATTTTTAAGGGCCTAAGTCCGCACAACTTTTAACAATGTAATTCGACACTTTTGTTAAACTATTTTATTCTAAATGATTGAAGATGAAAACCGTTCTTTGCACTTGTGTTGTGGTACCAATTGAGTTGCACCCCAAAGACATTACTTTCCGCTGCAAACCATTTTTGGGGGTGTGACATGTTTGCACCAGACCTCAACTTTTTATATTTTCTTTAAATTAGTTTTAGTTTGTAGAATTTATTAAAAAAGTTTCGGATTTTTATTTGTTTGTTTAGTGTTTATAGAGAATCAAAAATAGTTTAAATAATAATTAAATAGTAATTAATTAATAATAATTAGATAAATAGTGTAATAAATAATTTTCTTTTTCTTAAAATTTTCTTTTGTCATTAGGATTATTAAAATATAATTTTCATCACCTTAGGATTTGTATTGCGCTTGTTTCACTTTTTATTTTGTACGTAGACGTTTATTTAAACGTAAACGTACGTTTTTAGGTTTTTAAACGTTTTTAAGTCATTTCCTTTTACGTGCTTGTTCATATAGCTTGTTAAGCTATTTTGTCTTACATTTCTTAGTTCACTCACTCAAAACCCTATTCCTGTTCAAAATCACCCGATCACAGATCCGTTTTGTATACCATTCACAGCTCGTCGGGGCATAACGACCCGGGGATATTCTATACTCCTTGGTTTAGCATTGGCTCAATTGTTTGAATTTAGTTGACCAAATCCTTGGTCAGTTTTAGTTGACTGTTCAGAACAAATCAGTAGTCAGAGTGTATGGTATTCAGAAGTTACCTCAATACTTGCCAGACAGTGAAACTAAAGCTCAGATCGGTACTTTTACCAACACGCTTGCTAAGAACGCGGGAAAATACGCTGTCACCAAAGGCTTTAAACATATTCCTGGTTGGTACTTTCTCTTTCTTCCATCTTTAGAACCAATGGACATGTCATCAACTTGTATGGCTCATTTGGTACCTGCTATTGCACTTTTTTTTATGTGTGTGCTTGTCGGTAGACAATCAAATCATCAATTCCTTAACGTACGGACATTTATAGGTGCATCAGTGGTTACCAAGTTGATTTCAGAAACAATGCTTGAAGTAAAACAAGAAACTGATAAGGACGGAAAGAAAGTAAAGGTGGATAGACCGGAGGGAGACTCCCGTTTATCAAAATCACAACCAGAAATTGTCGGCCAAAACGGGAACTTAAGCTTACAAAATGCAGATAAAAGGGGTGTGAAAGGTGTGCTACCATACAAAATCTCAAAGCTCTAGGGCCTCAAAATCCACTTCCACCCTAAATTGATAAAGATATGTTATATTTTCTAAATTATTTCAAAAATTGAAGACGGACATGTAAAATGCTACGTTTTTATCTAACATTGAAAATGTTGGAAATATTTGTCAAATGTTTGAATGACAATTGATAATGTCATTATGTATACTAATGTGAATTGAAATCAAAATTAATTTATGGTTTATTTTGATTCATGAAACATTAGTGAATGTCATTATGTATACTAATGTGAATTGAAATCAAAATTAATTTGTGGTTTATTTTGATTCATGAGACATTAATGAAATTAATTGTGTTAATTAATTGTGACCATTTTGCTCATATCCCTATTCCCTATAAGTTGAGAGTTATCCTCTCATTTTCATTACACCGAAAAATACAAAAAAATTTATCACTCCTCTCCTTTTGTGCTACCATACATTTTTCTTTTGTAAACATTTTGTAATAGAGGAAGGCACGACTTTGGTTCGCCTTGATAACCCGTTTGTGCTAACGGGGTTATCCGTTGTTGTTGTATCCTGAGAGATAGACGTTCACGATTCTCAAGCACCATGGAGAGGACGAATCTGTCTTAACGAAACTGTGTTCATCACATGCCTCAACATTTTCCTTGTTCGTGTTTATTGAGTCTCAACAATTAAACGTAAGATAAAGTTTTTCTATACATTATGCTTATTATTTTATTATTCATTTGTCTCTAATAGCAATATGCACGTTAGTCACAACAGAAAATGACGGTTTCTACTTAGCGGTAACTACCGTCTTAACGTCTTTTATCATTGTAATTAAATGTGACACTTTCTTAATGATAAAACCAACATATCTGTAAGAAGAAACATACAAAAAAGAACTTGTGTATTGCCAAAGTGAAAATTTTGGCTAGTATGTAATTTGTATGAGGTGAGAAGAATATGATATTCAAAATGAAATTTAGTAAGTGGAGTAAAGTTGAAAAAAGAGGTAGACTCACTTAACTATTAAGAAATGTGGGTGGAAATCTCGTAGAAAAAATAAAAATAAACTGTTGGAAATAATGGTCTTCCCTCAGACTAATAAACAGATTTGAGATATGGGGTTTTGGGACTTAATATGCTCTGGTGGCGACAGAGTTAAAGGGGTCAAACCGGGTTTATTGACGGTTAAACATGCACAGGTTATAGCTACAGTTATGCGGCTGTTGCAAAGATCTAGCAAGTTGTTAGAGTGGATGGGATTGAGAAGTTGCCTCAGTACTTGCCAGGCAGTGAAACTAGAGCTCAGATCGGTCTTTTACCACCAAGCTTGCTAAGAACGCGGGCAAATACGCTGTCACTGAAGGCTTTAAGCATATTCCTGGTTTGTATTCTCTCTTTCTTCCATCTTTGTGCTTAAAATTAACAAGAGGAGCCGAGGATAGCAAAATAACTATAAATGGCACATCTAGATCTGGTGTTGCCTACTCCCGAAATACAAATAAGTCAATAATAGTTTAGAATTTGCAAGAAAGAAAGTGTTCAGAATAACTTTGAATTCCTTTTAAGGGGGTGGCAACCATGCCACACCATAATTCACCATCATGCAAAATTAAACAATAAAATATCGCCAACACATTTCATAATTCACCATACCTCACCTTCATTTTTTAGTGGCAAACATGATTCACGATACCTCACATAATTTTATTATTTTATTTTTTATATTCATCTTGTCACACTAAACTCAATTTTTAATCCTTCTTTTGCCATTACAAAGACAGTTTTTAATCCTTCTTTTGCTATTTCACCTCTTCTCCTATCCCTCTCTAGCCACCGGCTGTCAAGCCACCACCACCATCACCGCCGCCTCCACCACTAAACCACCACCACCACAACACTCACCATCATCTCCTCTTTCGTTTGACACCACTCACGCGCCATCAAACGACCTCCATCACCACTTTTGGTTACTAACCGCCACCCAAAACATCACCACCATCATTTATTGTGTTTCTAATCTTATAGATCTAAGAAGAAAAGGTAAGGAAATGGGTTTTTCTCGTGGGTATGACTTGACCCCGAGTCAAACTTATGAGGTCTTAAAGNCCCCCATTAAATGCTCCAACGTTCGACTTTTATGGGGAAACAACCATGCCGAATCGGTAATCCATACCGATTTGAATGTCGATTTGTTCATGCCTGAGGTGTGGTTTTCTTTGATGCCGCTCGGCAAACCATGCCGAACCCCCATACCGAATAGATTGCCACCCCCCCTAAGGTCGTCCTCTGAACATACAGGTCACTTTATAATAATATTCAGGTCGCCAACAATTTCAACATAAAGTAAAAAAGAATTAATCTCAACAGAAATTTTACAACTGATGCATTAACCATCCAAACAATTAAACAGAAGAATTCGGACAACCAAGTATGAAAATAAACAACAAAAGGAGTTTCAGAATCAATTATTACGCCCTACATCAATGACCAACACATTTATTGCATATAGTTATTCAAATGCGCTGATTGTCCCGTAATTCTTCTCCCACTAGTGCATGGAGAAGACATTTCGGTTGCATAGAGCTGAGTCCATTGCATAGCATTTTTGGTGAAATGATCATTAGTATACTGCAGTCACAAAAAGAATAATATTATGTACTGCAAACAATTCAATACAAAAGGAAAGAAGAAAAATCGAGTGAGGTGTGAAACCTGTCTTGCTACCACAAGATCTTGTGCCTCACTAAGCTCAGGATCAGACAATATAGCCTGTATTGCAACTAGAGTTGTTGTGAGGTTCATAGCTGGACTCCATTCGTCGTTTAAAAAACTTAGAGACAGATCTCCGTTTTGGCTACTTATGTTTGGATGCCTATAATCATGATAAATCCAGAAGTTATTTATTAAGAGTTTTTTAACTAGAAAACTATACACGAGTAATGAAATAAAGTGATTATCAACATGTAGAATGTTTAAGAGATTAAAAAATATTTAAGTCTCCTTACCAAGTTTTTGTGAAGAATTTGATCACAGGAGGTGCGAAGGGATATTTATCTGCAGATTAGAATAATAACTATAATAATTAGTAACCGTTGACTTGTTCTAGCTAAACGAGTTTCTAACAGCAACATGATAAAAGTGACGTGATCTGACGGTACACAATAAAAACAATCGCATAAATGTTACATGTTAGGGCACAGGATTTGTGTCCGCACGCGATTGATTGATGTTGCGTGTTCTATAAATGTCATGTATGAACTACAAAAAGGGGAAAATCGCCTATATATTACGTATTAGACAGAGGATTTGTGCCTGCAGAAGTAAGTGCATGTGTTTAGTTTTGTATATCAGTCTATAGAGTGATTTAAATTAGTTCTTGGTCAGAACCAATGAGATTGCAATCACAAATTTGATGATCTCTTGGTCTAACCACAATCAACATCATAGTTAATCTCATCACATAGAAAAAGCGATTAAGATATGATAAATAAATAAATCAACTATGAGCTAGAGAAAGATAGTATACCAGGTAAGCGAATGTGAATATGAAACACTCCCCCTTTGTAAGGACTGTTAGCAGGCCCAGTGATGGTTGCAAAGAGGTGGTTGAGATCACGAATGGTATCGTCCCTCCATAAGTCCATATCAACCAAGCTCTTATCAGCTTGAAAGTAAGCGAGCTCCCTATCAATTCTTTCACTATGATCAGTCATCTTCACAAAGAGCAAATTGTAAACACCAAATTCTAAGTTTTAAACCTTGCACAATGTTCTTTGTTGCGTGAATGCAACACTTTAGTAAACCCCTCAACGAATGAGAAAAATATGACAAGTAATCTTGAGTCATCACATGAATCATGTTTTTTTTAAGGATCATTATATGACGCACGTCATCAATCATCACATGAATCATGTATGAAATGTATGGAATAGTCATCACATGAATCATGAATCATGTATGAAATAATCTTGTTGTATTGCCAAACGTTTTTGTTTTCTCATATCCCGCCAAAAAGTAACATAAAATTGGGATTTTTTTCATGATTACAGTTTTTGTAAGTGTAATTTTTAATTATTTGTTTTTCTAAAATCTATAAATTAAAACTATTTAATACTATTTCCATCTTAGAAAAACAAATAATATAACTTCAACTTACAAAAACTGACTTAGAAAACTTAAATCATGAAAAAAGCCCAATTTTGTGTTACATTTTGGCGGGATATTAGAAAAAGAAAAGAGAAACGTTCAGCAACACAACAAAATTATTCCATACATTTTCATACATGATTCATGATTCATGTGATGAATATTCCACACATTTCATACATGATTCATGTGATGACTGATGAGGTGTGTCTTAGAAGGATCCTAAAAAAACATGATTAATGTGGTGACTGATAATTACTTGTCACATTTTGCTCATTCGTTGACAGGTTTACTAAATCGTTGAATTCACGCAACTAAGAACATTGTGCAAGGTTTTAAAACTTAGAACTTTGTGTTTGCAATTTGCTCTTTTTGAAGATAACCGATCATAGTGAAAGAATTGGTAGGGAGCTCGCTTACTTTCAAGTTGATCGATTAGAGCTCTAGTTTAAAGCATATAAACTAGAACACGAAAACTTTAAAAAGCTTATGAATAGTAAAATATGGTCCATGAATGTATATATTTGGTAATTTAGAAGAATAATAGATATTACATAGGTGTAACTATGTAAAACAGTTCAATGATACAAGCAAGTACTCATGCATACGGTAGTGGTTTATAGTTTTGATAAAATTCGGTTGCTCGATATTTTGCGTGGTTTTTTTTAGGTAGTGCTAGAATTACGTGTAAATTAGAACTTAATTATTTAATATATAAATAAATACCCAATTTTAAATGGATGAGAAAAGAGAGTTGAAATATGTTCAAACTGTGTTGTAGGTGAAAAAAATTGATTTGAGGGTATTTTAGTTAAAATCACTCTACCTATTTTGTAAGTTTTAAAATATATAGTTGAGTGTCTATTTTGAAAATGAGGAAATTCTTTATTAAGCCCAAAGGTACATCACCACTTAACTCATGTGTCCTAAAAATTCTAATTTTTCTAAATCCCCATGGGCGAAGGTCGCTTTCGAAATCTTGGGCGACTATCATAGATTGTTTATAGATTGTGTGTCAACAATCTATGATAGTCGCCCAAGATTTCAGGGGGGACCTTCGCCCATCGGGCATTTAGAGAAATTCGATTTTTTTTTTTGCACATGAGGTAAGTGGTGATGTACCTTTGGGGCATTTAAAGAAATACATCTTCTGAAAATTAGTACTTTAATAATAAGTCACGTGTTTAGCACACCACTAAACAATATCATGAAAGAAATATTTCATATTAAACTTGACTAACATCATGATTATATTGTAACACACCATTAAGAAATATTTCATGACTTTACTTAATGGTGTGTTAAACATATAACTGATTAGTTAAGCATTTATTTTCAAAATAAACAATCTTGTATGATTGGTTGCTATAAATATTAAATTTAAAATAATAAAACATTAATTTTAGGTAACAAATCTACTGTATAAAATACAATTGTATAATAAATTAGGGTATTTCTAAAATGTGCCCTCAAGCACTTGTTAAGGTGTGATAATCAAACTAACACTTTTCATAAAAATTATAAAATGTAATTAATGCATATTAATTATACTTAAAAGTTACTATAATTACATGTAATTATTTGTTTAATGAACTCGTACTTGACTTTTTTATTCACCCAAACATGTGCCTTTGGGGCACATTTTAGAAAATCCCAATTAATTATTATGCGATAAACTTTGGGCTGAAAATGCCCTCGTAAGACTGATAGATTTTTTTATTTTATTGTTTTTTATGACATTTAATTTGTATTTTTTTAGTCAGTTCACATGATACATGTCACACCTCACAAGTCATATTACACCACACCACCTATATAAGTGTCAACTAAAGCTCTAATCAACTTGAAAGTAAGCTAGTTCCCTATCAATTCTTACACTATGATCGGTCATTTTCAAAAAGAGCAAATTGCAAACACAAAGTTTTAAGTTTTAAACCTTGCACAATGTTCTTAGTTGCGTGAATGCAACAATTTAGAAAACCCATCAAAGAACGAGAAAAATGTGACAAGTAATTATCAGTCATCACATGAATCATGTTTTTTAATGATCATTGTAAGGTATACCTCATCAGTCATGATAACGCTCGGAATGAGCATGTTTTTATTTGCGTTATCGATAATTTTGTGCATCATATTTGGTTATAATTATTTGATTTTGTTACTTAATCGTGAAAAAGTGTATATGCAAGTGAATGTAGCCAAATACAAGAAAAATGACGAAAAGACGAAGAATTGGAGTAATTATGCACATTTGAAAGATTCCAGAGATTGAAGCGAGTTGAGAAACCATGCAAGGAGTCAGTTATTTGAAGGTATCAAGATTTCCATGATTCTACGTCAAGAAAATATCAAAGTTCTATAGAAGAAATCAGTGCCACAATCAAGGATAAAGCATTCAACAAGAATAGTCAAAGAAAAGTCAAGATTGTTAGTACAACAGGACTCCATCCGATCGGATGGAGTCCGTATTCAATTCGGATGGGACGGATGGAGCCCGTATTCAATTCGGATGGGAGGCATTGGAAGAGAGCATCCGATCGGATGGACCCTCATCCGATCGGTTGGATTGATGTTGCAGTTACAATTAGGCATTAATTAATGGTTTTACTCCTCATAATCGTTGTGGCCGATCATTTCCTTCATACTTACTGTCCTATATCGTTTTTACTTGGATAATAAGTATTCTTTTACTATAAAATGGGATCCAAGGCTAGATACTAAGTGTGGCATTCAAAATTAGTCGAGTAAATTACATGGATTGTCCCTGTGGTTTGTCCAAAATAACAACTTTCGTCCCTCGAAGTTTAAAGTTGCACTGGTAGTCCCTAAGTTGGTAAACAAATAAAAACACCACCGGTCCTTTAGTTTAACCGGTGTTAATAGTTCCGTTATAATTCACACGTTAGCCGCTTTGGTTAAATATCGTTGCATCGTTTATCCTTAATAATAACGGTTGTTTATAATTTAAAGTTTCCATATGTTTTTATCTATTTTTATACGTTTTCGTCCGTTTTTAAGTGTTTTCTTACGTTTTTATCTGTTTTTATACGTTTTTGACCGTTTTTATACGTTTTCGTCCCTTTTCTTACGTTTTTATACGCTTTATCCGTTTTCGTCCATTTTTCTTACGTTTTTGTCTGTGTTTACATGTATTCATCCATTTTCATTCGTTTTTATCCGTTTTTATATGTTTTTGTCCGTTTTTCTTAACTTATCACCCGTTTTTATACGTTTCAGTCTGTTTTTATAAGTTTTCTTATGTTCTTATCCGTGTTATTCCGTTTTTATACGTTTTTGACCCTGTTTATATGTTTTCGTCTGTTTTTCTTACGTTTTTATCTGCTTTTATACGTTTTCACCCATCTTCTTACATTTTCATACGTTTTATCCGTTTTTCTTACGTTTTCACCCGTTTTCTTACATTCTCATACGTTTTATCCGTTTTCGGCCGTTTTTATACGTTTTATCCGTTTTGATCGGGTTTGAACATTAATAGCCGTTTTATATTCTCCATAAGGTTGCATAAACAAAAATATGAAATGACCAAAAAACCCTTTGACTTGTCAACTAACGTTGCAAAGCAACGTCCGTCAGCCAAAAACTAGGGTCCAAGGACCATCCGCGCGAAAATTTGAGAGTTCAGGGACGAAAATACAAAAAAAATAATAATAAATAAAATAAAATAAAAAAAGGATGATACGCGCGAAACGTGTCAACTTTAGGGACGAACGGTGAAATTTTGTCTAATATTAATGTTTAAACTTTAAACAAAGACTATTGGAAATCTGGTTTTTGACAGTAAAGGTCTTCCCTCAGACAAAGACCAAGTTGAGGAATGGGGTTTTGGAATTTCATATCCTCGATCAGAGACCGAGTTCAAGGGATCACACTGACAGTGAAACGTGCAGGTGGCGCGGCTTATGACTACACTTGTACCGCTGCTTCAAAGATTGACCAAGTGGTTATAGTGGATGGTATTCAGAAGTTACCTCAATACTTGCCAGACAGTGAAACTAAAGCTCAGATCGATACTTTTACCACCAAGCTTGCTAAGAACGCGGGCAAATATGCTGTCACTGAAGGCTTTAAACATATTCCTGGTTTGTACTCTCTCTTTCTTCCATCTTTGAGCTTAATATTTACACGAAGAGTCGAGGACAGCTAAATAACTATAAGTGGCACATCTAAATCTGGTGTTGCCTTTTCTTTATTTTGGCCTTGGGAGGAAAATAAAGGTCTGTGTATGAGAGAGTGAGAGGTCTAGTCTGGATGAATGTACCATAATGTAGGGCTTCTCACTGTGAAGGGTAATGGTCCTGGGTGGTATGGACCTTCTTGGTCCTCTCAATACATTGACAAGGAGGTAATGGGTTGTTCTATTTGAGGGTGTGTGTTCCCTCCCTAGTGATGCCTTTACCTCTTAGCTTCCTTTTCTGTTTAGTGAGTGATGTAGGACTAAAATAAGATAACACAAATCGGACCTGTTGATTCACAAGAATACCAGGAACGATCCTACCAATAACCGTTGATTCACACGAATGCCGATTAAAAGGAAATTCTTAGCAAAACGTTGCCAAAAATAGACTTTTGGTATTTTTATTGAACTGATCATTACATATTACAAAGCAACTCTTAAATAAAGATAGGAAACTGAAACGGACCCAAGAAGACAAACGGGCCGAAAGTTATTGCAAAAACAAAATACAAATAAAACCGAAAAAACACTAAAATGCAAATAACTCATAAAATAAAGTGTTTCGGGGCTCGAAAGTTCCGTAAACCGACTGGTCATGGGCGTGAAACGGAGCCCCGTAGCCCAACTTATGCCCATTTAAGTGAAGCCCCTTTGGTCACACGGTCTTGGGCCTCTAGAAACATGATGGCCCGTTCCTCAACACTTGGGCCTCCATCAAAAGGTGATCAGACTGGAAGAAGATTTTCGTTCATCAAAATCACACCTAGAAGTAGAAATAATCAGCCAAAACACGCACTTAATCTTACAAAACGCATGTGTTAACAAGGCTAAAGATATGATTAACATGTTTATGGTGACAGAGTTTGTACAAAACCATATGGTTTGCGACATAATGGTATCTAAGATTGCTTGTAAAGAGAAGAAAAACGAATAGAAGTCAATCAAGGTTTACCATTCTCCTTGACAAAACATCACCTTTAAGAGTTTTTTCCTAATTCAGGTCTCTAACATGCACACAAATGCTAATTCACTTCAAAAGCTTAGCATGTATATATAAGAAAATAACTTATTTGAAGGCCTAAATCTTCATATGGGCTCGTTGTTAATGGGAATCACAAGCAGATGTTACATTTCTTGAGACACAAAAGAATACAATTTAGTACATAGTCAAGGACCTTGACCTCGTATGGTCACCTAAAACCACCAGACTGGTAACCAAATGATCTATTATAGTACCTCTACATGTCCTGCCAAACAACACCTAAAACATCTACAGCTACTCGTCAATGGACCCAGAAGCCACATAAATACACATACAAATCATCCTCAAAATCAGCATTTCAACAATCACCATCTTCATTATTAGCCTTCACGAATCGACCCTTCACTCGCTTTCTAGTATCAGCTCTTGCCTTCCTAGACTCGTACCGAATGTGTTTATCATACCTGCACACATAAGCTGATGTATGAGATAGTGTTTGGATGTGTTGTTGCTATTCGTAGCAATATTCATCGGACAACAGTCGCTTGAGTGTTTGGAAAATATTCAGATTTTTATAAGAAATTTCTACGAAAAGTGACGTAAAAGATCACTCTTGTGCAAAACGGACAACTTGTGAGATGCAGTCTCTCTCAAAATAGGTTAAAAAAATGAACATTATTAGTTAAATGATTTTATTTTACGCTTCAAACATCACTCCAGTTGCAGATAGTATAGAACTAATTATCCAAATGCTATATTTTGGCCCTACATAATTAGATAATCAAATGCAATATATGTTTATCCTACCATTAAAAACTGATTAAACCAAATATCTGAACACCCCCAAAAAAAATAGGGAAAAAATACCTTCGTGTTTTCTTCTTTTCCTTGTAACGCAGCATTGCATCGCCTCTATTCTTTGCCAAAAGCTCTATATCAGCTTTAGTTAGTGACGGAGTCATTTTATCAGCTGTCGTTAGGTTTTGCTCCGTGAACTGGATATCATTTGAACCACCATATCCAGAGGTCCCAAAAGCAGACGTCGTTTTTCTGTCATTTGAACTATTCTGTATATTGAGCTACAAAAAACCGATATTTAGCAAGTATATTAACATTTAATAAATAATACCTTTAAGAGAAAAAAGTGACCCAAAAGCGAAAAATGGCTTTACATTTAAAGCTGCCATATCAGTTTGTGAGGTCGAATAATTTATCCCGTATATATTTCCTAATCCTGTCTTATCTGGCATCGATGCTTCACTTAAAATTTCGCTGAATGTTTTCATCATGAATTCATCATTGTTTGTGCCATATCCTGCTGAGTCTACTGCATTTGATTCTTCTGGACTAGCCAACCGACCCATATTGAAATCCCATATCTGCAAAAGTGAAACACACCAAAGTTTTATAATTGGTTGCACGAATAGAAGCCGTTAAATGAGGCAACAGGCTAAGAAAGATTAACATGTTCCATAACTTCATAATCCAATGGAAAATGCATATATTACTAAAAATCACCCGTTATACACGCAAAATATCCCATAATCATACTTTTAGCAATATTTTTGTACAAGTGATTAAATATGTGAAGATCGGTGTCTCTAGATTTAAGTTACTATTACGGGATTGACAAGGACTCGTGTGGATTCGAAAAACTTTTGGGTGTGCAAACCCAATCCCACATCGGTAGAACTACAATCTTAAAGTTAACATATAAGATTTGTGGGCTACTCCTCTTACCATTAATTGGTTTTAAAATAGAACATCTGTTTCGCGGTTAGACCCCGCATTTGAGGGTGTTAATGAATCTTGGTGAACCTTGTACCGAAAGGAAGTCGGTTAAAGGCGAAAAAGGTAAGATCGTGGCTATAGTTGAAAGGGAGGCCCATGATGTTTTGGGTTTGAAGGAAGGACTATTGAGTGTGCAAATCCAATAAATCAGTAGAACTATGACTCAAAATTAACCTAAAACTAATATATTAAACTTGGTGATGACATTTGAAAACCATTGTTACCACTTGCCAAGAAGGAGAAAAATAAAATAAAAAGTAAAAACTTCATGACATGAGAATAATACGACATTTTATATTGACTTAATTATTAAGGAATGTGGGTGGAAATCTATTCAGCAAAAATAAATACTAAAAGGGGTACCTTATATAGTGTACAAAGTTCCAACCAAATGGTTGTGGGTTTAAGTCATGCTTAGTACCATGGGGCGGAGAGTACAGTGGCGGAGCTAGACAAAATTTCTTGGGAGGGCCGAAACAATTTTTGTTCCGGAAGAACATTAAATGGGAGGGTCGAAACAAATTTTTTTCCGGAAGAACACATGAAATCGTGAAAAAATACACTAACGGGTTTAAGCCTAGGGGGCCGGGACCCTTCCCGGTCCCTTAATAGCTCCGCCCCTGGCGGAGACAAAGAGGGTCACAAGGGTCACGTGCCCCCCTTAGTGGAAAAAAAGCGTAGTGTAAATTTTTTAAAATAACTAGATTTTTTTTTGTAATTTGCCCTCTTTAAGAACCAATTTATAGTGTAGTTTTTAAAAATTATTAAAATGTGACCCCTCGAGCAAATTTTTTTTGGATCCGCCTCTGCATAGGGCGTGCAAGATATATTATGATGTATAATGTGTGAGATAAATAGTTGTCATTCTAAAATAATAATAATAATAATAATAATAATAATAATAATTGATAATAATAATAATAATAATAATAATAATAATAATAATAATAATAATAATAATAATAATAATAATAATAATAATAATAATAATAATAAATTTTAAAAAAAAAAAATGTAGTTGATACGACCCATTAAGGTTGTATCGGGATAGGGCACCACTTCAAGCGGGCGCGAGCTCCTTAAGAATTAGGGTTAGGAAAAGATAATTGTTTTTGTATTGAAACGATGATGATTCTCATTATAATAGTTCGGTACTTATAACCTTACAGTGATAACAATTAACCTAATAATGATAACGGGTTTAGCCCACGACAAACATGACATAACAATTAAGATAAATAACGATAACTTAGCCCATGACATAATCTTGGGTCGTAACATTCCCCTCTCCTTCAAAGTCACCTTGTCCTCAAGGTGTTGCTTCAAAAATCTCGCCTCATGTAACCCTAGGATCCCAAACTTTGACTTGTAGTTTAGTCCCTTGTGGATCACATGTTTTGAGTTGTGAATTTGCCTCTTGCAGATTATACTCACGAGTTGAGATCCATGAAGAACCCATACATGTCATAGAACTTATCAACCAATCACAGTCACCAATTTATATTTTCCACCTTTTTCTTCGAAACAACATATCTTGCAAACGGTAAATCTTCAAGCTACAAAAAAAATACCATCGCGACGAGAATTAAATGATCTTTCTATAGATATGCATTGTTATATACTTTCGACGAATTTTTTTTTTTCGACGAACTTTTTTTTTTTTTTTTAATTTCCGCCCAGAAAGAATCATATATGATTCGTAAAAATCATATATGATTCGTAAAAAATCATATATGATTCGATTCTTACGAATCATATATGATTCTTACGAATCATATATGATTCGTAAGAATCATATATGATTTGTTAAAAGCGAATCATATATGATTCTTACGAATCATATATGATTTTTCTGGGCGAAAAAAATAAAGTTCATCGAAAAAAAAGTTCGTCGAAAGTATATAACAATGCATGTCTATAGAAAGATAATTTAATTCTCGTCGCGATGGTATTTTTTTTGTAGCTTGACGATTTACGGTTTGCGAAATATTTAAGTTTTAAAAAAATGGTGGAAGTTTATTTTTTTATTTTGATAAAAAAAAATGAGTGGCTAAGATTGCTTGATGGGTTCTATGGTAAAAGTTGGTTCTATAAAGAACTTTTGGCTTATACTCACCGCGCAAAGTATGCCTATACAAATGTTGGCACATTGGTGTGACAATGAGTTCAAATATTCTTTCGTAGCATAAAACTTCATTACTTTGATTGAAAATCAACCAAACTGGACTCGCAGCGGGATACTTTAATTCACAAATGCATATTTTAACAGTACATCAGGTGGCTTACGTTTCTGATCCAACATCATCTTCTTTACCCGGCCATGAGGCTCCAACTTGTTTCCTCCATCTTCTCTTGTTGCTACGAGAGGAATTTGTTAACGTTGGCTATTACTTTCTTCCATACTCTTTTCTGCTGCAATTGGTTTGATTGGTACCTGGTGATCAATTACCTTCTGATCCATTGGTTCCCCTGAGTTGAAGTCGTTTGGTTTTGGCGATGGATGGGATGGGCCATTGGTCCTCCAAACAAGCCTCTATTGTACGGGCTAAGGATAAAACTTCTCCTATAGGATTCGATCTCAATAGTTCTCAAAGTTTTAGATCCGTGAAGCATGCTTCCATTGCACGGGCTAATGAAAAAGCTTTACCTAAAGTTGTGGGATTTGACCTCAAGAGTGCACATTGTAAAGCCGGTTTAAGGCCAGAGATATAAAACGATTTAATTAAGTTTTCAGAGATCCCCGTTAATCGATTTATAAGTACCTCAAACTTACTTTGATATTCGGCCACCGTACCCATTTGCAAGAGCTTAGATAGTGCGTCCCGATCGTNTTTTTTTTAAGTTGGAACCCTAATTTGGTAGTCCTCTCGACGAGGACTCTCAATGAAAGCACCAATTGATACGACCCGTTAAGGATGTATCGGGATAGGGCACCACTTCAAGTGGGCGCGAGCTCCTTAAGAATTAGGGTTAGGAAAGGATAATTGTTTTTGTATTGAAACGATGATGATTCTCATTATAATAGTTCAGTACTTATAACCTTACAGTGATAATGATAACGGGTTTAGCCCACGACAAACATGACATAATAATTAAGATAAATAAAGATAACTTAGCCCATGACATAATCTTGGGTCGTAACAGTAGTAATGGGAGTGTATATTTAATCTTGTAAAACAAATGACTTGTGTTACCTTAAAAGTTAATTTCAAACTTTATTTAAAAAAATAAATAAATAAAAAGATACTCCTACTAAAATAATATTAACGACCGGGGCAGCCCGTGCATTGCTACGGGAGTGTTTTGCGGGATTGCGTTGTCAGTAGTATTTTTTTCGCGTTTATCGTTTGTCCGTGTTATTTTGTTGAAAAAGTTTGGTTGACTGTTATCACTTTGATAAAATCCCAATCCATCATAACATACTGGTTCATTGTAAAGTGGAAGTGTACTTGTATGTTTAGTTGATGACAAATATTTGAATTTCATACTAACAGGTGTGTTGTCGAGTACCGGCCAGTTTTTTAAAATTGTCGTACCAATGAGGACGATTACATTACGGCATGAAGAGTGATAGTTACATTGTGTCTGCTGTTGTGTACCAAAAAGTGCATCGCTTAAGCTTTTTAAGCCACTGCAGTTTTATTTTTCAACTTGCAAAACCAAAATTACAAAGTTACTTAAACAACTTATGAACCTGAATCATCCGAACCTCGAAAGATGTATATTTCTGATGAAAGTATTATCCAGTAACAAATATATGTATTCCAGAATCATCAAAAAAAACGTATGACCCGTTATCCGAAGTGACTAAAATTCTGCTCCGACTTCGTCCCCTAGATCTAGTTAGTCTATTAGCCTCTGCAAGTTTCTCAAGCCGCGGCCACTCCTGTGTTTGTTTGTTAGCCGATTCAGTAGCGTTGTCCTAGTTGACAGCTCGTAGAATAGCGTACCCATTAAATAGCCTTGCAGAAGGGGTTACCACGTGACTTCTTTTCAATCGTTTCCATCTCACGTGTCATTTCAAATGTAATACTCAGCATCTTTCTATCAAACTGCCAAAAATTTCACATTTTTTAACCAATCACTTATATTATTTGCTCATTATACTGTTGGCCCTTATAATGTTGTTAGATCAAATTTGTTTGTTATTATATGTTTAAAACACTTTAATTATTATGTATTTATGTAATTTCGTTTGTTAAGTAGTGTTTGGGTCAATATGAAAGTCTGCTTATGGGTCAGTTTAAGTTAATCCAAACAGGCCCATAAGGATGGCAGTTAGTTAGTTATATGTAAACCGTTTTCCATCAAACAACACAACGTTTGAGGGAAACATCACAACGTTTAGGTTTCTATATATTGTGAGTTTTCAACCTGTGAAAAACCACAACAACAAGAATCGTTTTATCTATAAAGTCTCTATTATTATTCTTACTTGTTTTACCCATTCACTGTTATATTACCAAACTGCCAAAACCAAAACCAAATCATGAAACACTTACTCAAAAAGAAATTCGTTGGTTCAAACCCTGTGAACAATTGGTATCAGAGCATGGTCTCTGATCCATGGGAGAAACCAATGAAACCCTCCACTGGATTCCAACATGGTCGCTATCTTTTAAGAGAAACTCCTAAGCGATTATACCAGTGGAACACCAGAACAAAAAAATCCATATCTCCCAAAGCAAAAGAACTTCTGGCACAAACAGTGTTGGAAAACGAGGCATTTAATGCCACAAAAAAGGATGGAGTTGTAAAGGAACCAGAGAAGAACAACATGGCAACAAAAAGGGACAAGAGATCCAAATGCTACATTTGTAAAGAAAAGGGACACGCCTATTGGGCGTGTGAGAAAAGAAAAAGGCTGGCTGGGGCTGAATTACAAAGAGAAGAAGACTTGACAGAAGAGATAATTAAACAAGAAACATTGTACCCAGAAAAGGTGCATATCTTTGGCGATTACACTGTACAAGGTTCTGACAAAGAAGATTGGAATGATATATGGTACGTGAGTAAGGTTTATAAGTTTCATATGTGTCCCAGGAGAACACTGTTTAAGGATATCAATTATAAGTTTAAAATGATAGGCAGAGAAGAATATGAATCCAAGTTTATATTTTCATATGGGATTGGTAGTACAAAGATTAAGACTGATTGTGGTGATCTTGTTATAAGACATGTTCAATATACACCAGAAGTTACTCTTAATATACTTAGTCTAGATTTACTTGAGAAACAAGGTTTTTCTGTAAAGATTAAGGATACAAGGTGTAGTGTTTATCACATGTATGATGAAGAAACAAGCATGCTATCACCAATTAGAGATAGGACAGTTGGGCCAAAGGAGATTGTGAATGAACACAATGAATATATGCAAAAATACTTTGAGTCAATTGATCCAGGGGATGAGTGTTCATTAGTAAAGGGATTAGAAGATCTTGATTGGAATAAGGATATCACACAGGACTACATAGATGATGAGTATCTCAGTCACAATGGTACTTTGTATGCATTAAAGGTCAATTCATTTTCTAGATTTCTTTCCTTTATGAATCTGTTGAAAAAGGATAATCTGTTGTACAAAAACTGGGAAGTGTTCAACAAGAGATTTGTAGATATGCTGAGATGGTTTTACCTTGTGCATCTGAATTATGATGTACTTGACCCAATACCACCTGTTGTCAAGGATGTGCAAGTGAATCTGTTGTGTTTGTTGAAAGCTGTTGAATGTTTGGGAGGTTATTTCTCAGTCACCATGGGTGATAAATGGGGAACTCTAGCACAATTACAAGGCCTGGATATCAAAGATGGAGAAGTGGTTAGAAATTGTTACAAGAAGTATATTGATCTAGTTGTTATTTACCATGAAACTGCTCATGTTCCTTGGGTTGAAAAATCGTTTGAAGTGGGAGAAGCAAGCAATGTTGGCTTGGCAATGGACCTGCAAGGTCAGAAGGAAATGGGAGTGAAGGATGGTGCATTAGATGCAAGGCAAGACCATTTTGGGATCAGGCTTGAGGATGAAGATGAAGGACAGCAAGAAAGTAGCAGTGGCAGTAATAACTTTGATGTTATTGCCTGAATGAAGACAGCAAAACAGGATTCAAGAGATTTGGTTCTAAAACATTAGGGGGGAAATTGTTGGCCCTTATAATGTTGTTAGATCAAATTTGTTTGTTATAATATGTTTAAGACACTTTAATTATTATGTATTTATGTAATTTCGTTTGTTAAGTAGTGTTTGGGTCAATATGAAAGTCTGCTTATGGGTCAGTTTAAGTTAATCCAAACAGGCCCATAAGGATGGCAGTTAGTTAGTTAGTTATATGTAAACCGTTTTCCATCAAACAACACAACGTTTGAGGGAAACATCACAACGTTTAGGTTTCTATAAAACCTGTGAGATTTCGACTTGTGAAATCCACAACAACATATACTTTTATCTACAAAGTTTCGTTTAGTATTTTATACTTGTTTTACCCATTACTGTTACATTACCATATTGTCTCAAATTCAAACCACAACATGAAACATTTACTTAAAAAGAAATTCGTTGGTTCAAACCCTGTGAACATCTATTTGCTGCTATTTTATTCCAAAGGGGTAAAAAGAGGTAAGAATTTCAGCGTTTCAGTTTTAAATTGGATGGAAAGAGGAAGACTTGGAATGAAAAATTGAAATGGCTCCAAAATTTTCGTATTTCACATTTTTGTTTCTCTCAACCATCACAAATTGGAAGATTTAGGGAGAGCGGAGAATAGAAGGCTTTATAAACTATTTCAGTGAAAATCCAACCTCTAAATAAAATAAGGAAAACAATGCAAGAACAATATCACTGTATAATAACTTTCTTTCTCCTTACTTCCAACTCAAGAACATGAAAAACAGTTAAAACACAATGATTTTATGCCCTTTGTATCCAACTCGAGAAGATGCAAGCTTTTTTATTTTCATTTATTTACTCTCATCTCATAACATACACATTGTTTTTCTTCTAACTCAAGAATAGAGTGTTAGTACATAATGTTGTTATCCAGCAACCTAAATGTGAGTTTGTGTATACAGACAGCAGCTGCAAGATCTGTTAGATTTGTCGGGAGGTTTGTATGCTGTTGTTCTCTTCCTAGGAGCCGTCAATATAAATACTGTACAACCCATTGTTGCGGTTGAGAGAACAGTTTTCTATCGCGAAAGGGCTGCAGGGATGTATTCATCTTTACCTTATGCACTTTCCCAGGTAATGCATGAATTAGAAATAGTCGAATAAGTACACAGTGGCAAAATGGGTCAAAAAGTTGAGGTGGTAACCAATACAATACACGCTGGCTGAGTTTTGACCCATTTCTATTTTGGCTACACTTTTGTGATTTCTGTTGGTTGAGATAAAAAGATAACTCAATTTAATCCAAATAGAAGAAAATGGGTCAAACTCGACACCCCTTAGCTTTAGTTACCGATAAGTACGTAATATTAACTTGAATTATAACATTTTGCAGGTGACCATCGAGTCTATATATATAGCAATTCAGACTAGTATTTATGCCTTAATTTTGTACCCGACGATGGGATTTGAGTGGATTGCATCCAAGTTTTTGTGGTTCTACTACTTCTTGTTTATGAGTTTCATCTCTTTCACTTTATTTGGCATGATGACCGTGGCATTGACACCAACGATCCAAATTTCAGCTATTTTGATTTACTTTTTCACCTGCCTTTGGAACTTGTTCTCTGGTTTCGTCATCCCAAGGCCGGTATGTCATTCTCTGTGCAATTCCCTTTTAAATAATCACTATACTAGATTTATTTATTATAAATAATATTCATATAGCCTCCACCACTTAGCCATCCCTAAGAGTAACTGCATTTAATTTACCCCTTCTTGAGCATAAAAGAATATAAGAGCATAGAAGATTAAAAAGCATAAAAGAATATAAGAGCATATATAGGTCTATGTACAAAGAATGCGACCAAATTTTTCGCTGATATATCATAATATATTATTGTTCTCCACATATTACTATCACAGGTCATGTCCTTGGACCGGAGAAACTCTTTCATGTTCTGTATATCCTCTTATCTAAGTCTTGGTCTAGTGGTCTACCCCTTCTCCTAGTGAGAGATTTCACTCTCCTAACTAGCGTTGTTTGTGGTCTCTTCTTGGCATGTCCATACCATCTCAGGCGTCCTTTTAACAACTTATTGATGATAGTCGCGACTTTTAGTTCTGCCCTAAAAACTCCACACCTGCTAATATTACGGCTTTCAAAAACTTGAATATGTTGTTCGCTCTGTTCTCACATATAAACATGTTAAAAGGTTAACATCTATAACCATGAATACACGCATATAGTTGTAAGAATTCAGACCCTTTAAGCGTAAGGAAATATAATGTCTCAAGTCTCAACTAAGCTTGTACTCCCGTACACTCCCCCAACTTTTTTTTTTTTTAGACACTCTATACATATCTTAATTTAGGGAAGGGAATGAGATCCTCTCAAGTTGAGAGGATCAACTTGACTCAAGTTGGGATATTTTGAGCCATTGGATCAAATCCAATGGCTCAAATCAAAAGAAATTATTTTGATTTGAGCCATTGGATCAAATCCAATGGCTCACAATCATGCAACTTGAGTCAAGTTGTTCTCTTAACTTGAGAGGATCTCATTCTTTAGGGAAGACCCTTATTGCCGGTCCTGGCGGTCCACTTAGCACATACATTCCTTCAATCAGTATTGCAATCATGTATGATAAATATGATAACAACTCGCTTGAAACTCATAAAGCTAGTGTGGATATTGCAGCAAATACCAATATGGTGCAGGTGGTATTATTGGGCAAACCCTCTCAGCTGGACACTTTATGGTCTCTTAACAAGCCAAGTTGGTCAGGACAACCACACATTCGAGATGCTTGGAGCTGGTAACACGACGGTTAAAGGATTCATCAAAGAGAGTTTTGGGTACGATTATGACTTCCTTCCAGTGGTTGCGCGCGATAGCACATGTTGGTTGGATCTTAATATTTTTCTTTGCCTTCGTGTATGCCATCAAGCTACTGAATTTTCAACATATATAATATCTTGGTGAGTTGGTGGCTCCATTACTCTATTGCTATATACTCAATTTGTCGTTCTCATACCAGGCCAAATTGAATGGAATTGTTACATGGTATGATTAGGTCCCAAAAGTTTTTTTTTTTTTTTTTTTTTTTTTTTTTTTTTTTTTGTTGGTTTTGTTTTGTTTTGTTTTGTTTTGTTTTTTTATGGGTGTATAAGAAACCTATAAACTTATGGATTATGATTAAAGAGCTAATTATAAACTCACTTTGGAACTCTATGATAATTTCCGTTTATGGTGATCAAGCCCAGGGGCGGAGCCAGAAAATTATGTTCGAGGGTCACACTTTAATAATCTTTAGAAACTATGTTACAAATTGGTTCTTAATGGGGCAAATTACCAAAAAAATGAGATATTTTAAAAAATTTACACTACAATTTTTTTCGGTAAAGGGGCCATGATCAGATGGAGGTGGGAAAAAGTGATGCGTATTTGGAACTAACACTGCATGCATATAAATCATAACAATTAAAGAAATAATCAATTTGTTTAAGGGATAATTCATAATATGCCCAGATTGCTCAAGTGATTTGCTTTTTTGCCCCTCGGAGTTTTCGATTTTACCCCAGGGCAACCTGTAGTTTTTGGGCAACTGCAATATGCAAGTGACAAGTGTCACTTCTCATAATACTTTTTGGGCAATTTGTGTACTTTTTGAGCAACTTGTGTACTTTTGGGCAACTGGCGACCCTCATGTCGGACACTTGGCGTCATATGGGTCGAGTTGCCCAGTTGCCCGGGGTAAATCGGAAACTCTAAATTCAGAGGCAAAAAAGCAAATTAATTGGGGAATCTGGACATATTAGGAATTATCCCTTTGTTTAATATATTCAAATTGAAGAAATAATAAGTGGGCATTTGGAACTTTCGGTTTAGTAGCTGAAGAAGTAAAAAGGGGATCTCAATTTTGTAGATGAAAATTTATGGGAAAAAGGCTTATGTGAAAAACTGAGTTTAAGATAACGGGGTTGTTTAACTTGAAGAAAACAAAGTTTTGTTATAAACAGATTTATCAAGCTTGAAGTTGAGTTTTTCTCGAGTTTTGGAGAAATATGAAGAAATCTGATTTTGGATATTTAGGGTGCATTTAGTTTGAGAAAAAATTCTCTTTTTTTAATCTCTAGTTTTGTAAAAATTTGAAACGGAAATTTATCTAAACAAAACACTTGAAGATATAGAAAACGTGTTTAGTTGATATTTGTATTTTCTATTTTTAAGAATGGGATGGAGAGTTGTGGGTTACAAAGAAAAACAACTAAAATTTGTATTGTAAGTTTCCTTGTTAAATTAAGAAATATGGGATTTTGTGTTTTGCAAAACATTTTGTTGGAAAACGTTGATTTAAACCCGATCTCTATTTTCTTTGTTTTCCACAAAACATTTTGTGAAAAACAATAGTGTTTTCCTCCAACTAAACGCACCCTTAATATTCTTGAAAATTATGGATATGACTACATTTTTGTTAAAGAAAAAGTAAAATTCAAAAATAAAAATAAAGTAGAAAGAAGACGACGGGATTTTAGTTATTTCACTTTGAGCAAGGACGAAAATAAACCCAAACTTTTATCCCAAGGAGTCTGCTTGCAATTTTGAAACCACGAGGACGGAATCTGCAATTTGACCACACCTCAAGGATGATTTTCGCAATTTACTCTAATCTCCCATTTGTATAGTTACAGTAGTAGTTTTCTGTTGGAGGCGGGTTCAAGTCCATTGGAAAGGATCTCAAGGGTATGTTTGGGAGGAAGAAGAAATGATGATGTAGTTGTTTGTTTAGACTTATGATTTTGGTATTTTAGACTATTATGTATTGTTGTTGATCCGATGTTTTCGGAAATACTTGCTACTTATGTTAGGATTATGCCACTTATTGTGTTAGGATTATGCTACTAGAATTATGCTACTTGTTATGCTAGGATTATGTTATATTAATGCTTGGATTATCTTAGTTTAATATTATGCATGATTATCTATTAACTTATGTTCATATTTGATCTATATTGATGTACATATTTGAATATATCTTGCTGCAAATACACACTTAAACTTGGTCCATTTCTGGAAAAAATTTAAATTTTGGTCGTTTGAAAACACCAGATTGGCGGCCCCCTTAAAGTTATAAGGGCGGTACCCTTAAACTTTAAGCGGACCGGCCTAGTGCCTATCTTTAAGGGATCCGACCATCTGGAAGAGTGTTTTCACTGTTTTCTTTTGCATCTTATGACCCCTTTATCTAGACTCAGCTATCATTTCTCTTAATTCTTAAACAGATTTTGGAACATTATCAAACTAATTCAAATAACTACCTTAACTAAACATTTTTCATACTATATTTTGATACAAATAATGTCAAAAAAACATTATTCTCATCCCTCGATAACTCTATGTTTTGATGATAACAAAATGTGAAAACATTTTACGTAAAAATTAATGTAAACAAGTTTTTAGTCGAAATATCCGATTTCTATGTCAATCACTCTAGGTATGAACAAACAAATTTACAACTTGACGAATGATCAAAGAAGTGAATTTGTGTCTTGAACTTCACATTTTTAATGTGACAAAACTTTCTTTTTGAAAATACATCTTACAAATTATTTTTGAATTATTAAGAAATATTTTAATTGGGAAAATAATTTCAAAAATCCCAACAGCTATTTTTCCCCCAAATAAGCTCCAAACTTCCACAAATAAACTTTCACCACTAAAAACAAAAATGGGAGCGTTTTTGCCTGGCACGGTACCACTAAATTTAGTGGTACCGTGTGAAAATTAGTGGTGCCGTGTCCTTAAAACGGTCAGATTTTCGTTTCCTATAAATACCACCTCATTTCCCAGATTTTACTCATCTTTTCTTACACAAAACTTTCTGAGTTGAATCCTTCTTTCACATCTATATTTCATTGATCATTAGTTAGTTTTCTTTTGTTTAAAGAGTGATCCTTTCTTCCAACCAAAGATCACCTACATTCCTCTACTAGTTAAGAGAAGAACACAAAGTATCAAGAAGATACAAGGTGTTAGAGTCTTTGTGTAGTGCATTTGCATTACTTGTAATTTACTTGATTGTATCTTGATATACATCAAGTGTAATTGTATTGTTGTGTTATCTTGTGTGTTGATCATTGTGATCTTGTTGAGATCTTGGTGATCTCTTGGTGTTCGAGTGATAGTGTGTTGATCAAGTGGATCAAGAGTAAAAGTATGAATATCGTGTGATAAGTAAGGATCGTGTAGATCGTGTAAGAAGTTAGGATCATGTGGATCGTGGTAGATTGGTACTAGCTAAGAT
The DNA here is from genome assembly GCA_014162995.1 of Artemisia annua. Classification (NCBI taxonomy): domain Eukaryota; kingdom Viridiplantae; phylum Streptophyta; class Magnoliopsida; order Asterales; family Asteraceae; genus Artemisia; species Artemisia annua. The sequence continues at coordinate 51,977 of LBNU01021881.1, forward strand.
TAGTACTCGACATCTAGCTTAGTGTCGGAAAATTAAGTAAGCGACGTTGTACGGTTTTCTCCGCCTGAAGGGAGCCTTGTTGATATAGTGCTTAGAACTCTCGAGTTGGGTATTTTGGGGAGTGGAGTAGGGTGAAGAAGAGCTTCGTGACCGAACCACTATAAATCTCGTTGTCTTGGTTTGATCTTTTCATCTCTTTTCTTTACATCTATTTATTACTTGTGCTAGTATAGTATTGTGTTCATATTAGTATTCTTTACATCTATTTTTTATCAAATTAAATTTTTATAACCAAATGAAAACAATTCGGTAAACTATTCAACCCCCTTCTAGTTTCCCACAATTGGTATAAGAAGCCAGGTCTGGCAAGATTTTAAAGTAAGCTGTATTTTAAAACTTGAATCGATCAATGGATTTCGACAAATATCAAGAAGGGCAATCTATGCAAAGACCACCACTTTTTGAAACCGATTGTTTTATTTATTGGAAAACAAGATTCGAAACGTATGTGAAATCAAAAGACATTGATCTTTGGCATGTTATTACCGATGGTAACTTTAAACCTATTGAAAAGGATCCTATAACCAAAAAGGAACAAATTATTCCTTATGATCAACAAAGTGATAATCTTAAAAGAAAACTAGCCAAAAATGATGAGACCAAAATGGTAATTTACAATGCTTTGCCGAAAAAGGAATTTGAAAGAATTTTTATGTGCAATACGACAAAAGATATTTGGAAAACTTTGTTAGTCACCCATCAAGGTAATAATCAAGTCAAAGAAAACAAGATTGATCTTCTTGTTCAACAATATGAACAATTTTCCATTCCGGAAGATGAAACAATAGATAGTGCTTTTGCTAGATTTAATACTATTATTACTAGTCTTAAAGCTTTTGATGAAGGTTATTCTAGCAAAAACTATGTTAGGAAGTTTCTTAGGGCTCTACATCCAAAATGGAGAGCAAAGGTCACCACCATTGAAGAATCAAAGAACTTGGCGACGTTATCACTTGATGAACTTATAGGAAACTTGAAAGTTCATGAAATGATAATCAAGAAAGACTCCGACATAGTCAAAGGAAAAAGTGAGAAAGTTAGATCTCTAGCATTGAAAGCCAAGAAAGAGTCTAGTGATGAGGAAAGCTCGTGTTCCGATAGTGAAGATGAAGAGTATGCTTTAGCGGTTAGAGATTTTAAGAAGTTCTTTAGAAGAAAGGGTATATTTGTTAGACAACCTCGTGACGAGAAAAAGTCATTCTCAAATAACCGAGACGATAAGAAAGGAAAAAGTGATAGGAAGTGCTTTAGATGCAGAGACCCTAATCACCTCATCGGAGAATGTCCTAAACCACCTAGAAACAACAACCAAAGAGCTTTCGTAGGAGGGTCTTGGAGTGATAGTGATGAAGATGAGGAAAAGAAGCCCAACGACGAAACATGTCTTATGGCTCAAGCTTCAAATGAGGTACACTCCGAATCCTCTTATTATAGTGATGATAATTCGTCTATAAATGATAACATATTATATGATGAATATAATAAATTATGTGAGGTAAGCTCTAAAATCATAAATAGAAACAAAACATTAAGGGCAGCATTGCATAAACTAGAAAAGGAAATTTTAAAACTGAAAGATCAAGTAAAAAGACTTGATAAAGGAAAAGTACTTGATGTTGAATGCGAGTCGTATCAAAACCTTAAGTTAGAAAATGTACAACTTAGGAAAATTGCGTTAAAAATCATCAAATTTGAAAAAGAGGCTAAAATGTTTGACAATGAGGTAATTAACACAAGATGTAGCGACAATGCAGATCTAAGTATTAATGAAGCCTCAGCAAGTAAAACAAAACACGTAAAACTTAGTAAACCTACAAGTTATGTAGATGCAGTGGACGACACCACTAAAGGTACAAACGACACCACTAAAATTAGTGGTACCGTGGTACCGTGTGGTGCAAAGGACAGAACAAAATCGAACTTGAAAAATAATTTAAGTCCTAAACCAAATTGCAAAGTAATTAACAAAGCTGAAGTACCCTTGGTTGGTAAAAGGAAGTCAAAAGCATTTATAAACCTTTGTCAACACCCGGCCTTGGTTTTGTAAAACCCAACACTAGACAAAAGACTCCTCCACCTAGAAAAATCAATACTCCTAAACCTCGGTCAAAAACTCCTCTACTGAGAAGTAATTTTAGAAGACAAAGTTATTCAAATAATCCAACAACTTGGAATAACTTTCAAAAATGAAGTTACTTGCCATGGAAAGTTTGTCCTCCATTCCAACATCCTAGTCAAATGCAACTAATGCATAGGATGTTTAACACTAACAACTTTGGACCCATGAGATATTGGGGACCAAATGTTTGAATTTTTATCTTATTCAATAGATATGCTTGGGAATCGACTTGGAGCCTAACGAATGGGATAAAGATAGTGGATGCACAAATCACATGATGGGTAACCGAAGTCTATTCTCATCATATAAGGCTTACAATGGAGGTAATGTCACTTTCGGTAGCAAACTTAAAGGGAACATAATTGGCAAAGGTACGATTACTCAAGACTCCCTTACTATTATAAATGTTGAGCATGTAGATAACTTAGGAATTAATTTGCTTAGCATTAGTCAAATGGTTGACAATAAGTGTAGAGTTATTTTCTCCGAAGAAGGTAGTGAGATCACTAAGTATGGCAAGACCATAGGCAAAGGAGTTAGGAAGAATGGCTTATTTCTTATGAAAATAGGAAATACGCCTCATGATAAGATTTGCCTAGCAACCATAGATGACAATTCCACATTATGGCATAGAACTTCTTCACATGGACTTATTTGGTTGGAAAACAAGCTCATTCTAGTCACAAAGCCAAGAATATGGTCTCGACCACTAGATGCCTAGAACTTCTTCACATGGACTTATTTGGTCCATCCGCCGTACGGAGTTACGGAGGAAATTATTACACTCTAGTAACAGTGGATGACTATTCTAGGTATACTTGGACCAGTTTTCTTAAGAATAAGACACAAGCTTTTGAAGAATTCGAAATCTTTAGTAAAAAGGTCCAAAATCAATTAGATTGTAAGATAGTGTCTATTAGAACGGATCAAGGTCGGGAATTTGACAATGAAGTGCAATTTGGAGTATATTGTGATGCTAATGGTATTACACACAATTTCTCAGCTCCACGCACTCCACAATCAAATGGGGTATTTGAGCGGAAAAATCGTACTCTACAAGAGATGAGTAGAACGATGCTCAATGAGCAATCTATTCCGCAAAAGTTTTGGCGCAATGTTGTAGATACCTCAACTTATATACTTAATAAGATATTGATTAGACCTATATTGGGTAAAACACCATACGAAAGTTTAAAAGGTAGAAAACCCACAATAGACTACTTTAGAGTGTTTGGAAGCAAGTGCTTCATTCTAAACACTAAAGACTACCTCACCAAGTTTGACCCAAAGTCTTATGAAGGTGTCTTCCTAGGTTACTCTCAAAATGGTAAAGCCTAGGTAGTCCAAAATAAGGAGACAATGAAAGTCGAAGAATCACTCAACGTGACATTCGATGAAAGCCCTCCTCCAACGAAGACATCACCCTTGGTGGATGATGATCTAGATGAGGAAGAAGCCGCTAAGGTCAATAGCAAGAAATCTCTAGAAAATGACATTGAGGATGAAATAGTTGAAGTTTACGAAGTAGTCAACATTAAGGAATCCAAAAACCATCCAATAGAAAATGTCATAGGAAGTCTAAATCAAAGAACCCTTAGGTTACAAGCACAAAACAAAAGTAACTTCTTTTGTTTTATATCCACCGTAGAACCTAAGAATGTCGGTGAAGCAATTAAAGATGAAAGCTGGGTAGTTGCCTTGCAAGAAGAGTTAAACCAATTCACCGCAAATCAAGTTTAGGATCTAGTACCTCCTCCTAAGAACCAAACCATCATAGGAACTAAGTGGGTGTTTAGAAATAAGCTCGACGAGAATGGCATCGTAACTAGGAATAAGGATAGATTAGTAGCACAAGGCTACAATCAACAAGAGGGAATAGATTATGATGAAACATATGCACCTGTAGCTAGATTAGAGTCTATTAGAATACTCCTTGCCTATGCTTGCACCTTAGACTTTAAATTATACCAAATGGACGTGAAAAGTGCATTCCTAAATGGTATTATCAACAAGGAGGTATACGTAGCACAACCTCTGGGATTCGTTGATTTCAAAATACCAAATCATGTTTATAGACTCAAGAAAGCACTCTATTGTCTTAAACAAGCTCCTAAAGCTTGGTATGATAGACTGAAGGCATTTTTGATTAAACATGAATATACCATGGGAATGGTTGATAAAACACTCTTCATGAAGAAACGTGATTCACATCTCATCATTGTTCAAATATATGTCGACGACATTATATTTGGCTCAACTTGTCCTGAATTATGCGATGATTTCTCTAAGATCATGCGTGACGAGTTTGAGATGAGCATGATGGGCGAATTAAATTTCTTCCTTGGTCTACAAATAAAACAAATGGAAGATGGTATCTTCTTTAATCAATCAAAGTATATTAAAGAGATGCTTAAGAAATTTGGTCTAGAAGAGTCTAAGCCCATGAAAACTCCCATGTCTACGGAAACAAAACTCACGAAAGATGAAGAAGGTGAGTCCGTAGATAATATTAAGTATAGGGGCATGATAGGTAGTTTATTATACTTAACGGCAAGTAGGCCCGATATCATGTTTAGTGTCTGCCTTTGTGCCCGCTTCCAAGAGGATCCCAAAACCTCTCATCTTGAAGCGGTTAAACGCATCTTCCGATACATTAAAGGCACTATACACTTGGGATTGTACTATCCCAAGGGGACCGGCGTAGAAACTATTGTTTATGCCGACTCTGATCATGCGGGAGATTATGTGGATCAAAAAAATACGATTGGCGTTTGTACCTTCATGGGTTGTTGTCTAACTTCTTGGTTCTCAAAGAAACAAACGGCTCTTACTATCTCCACAACCGAAGCCGAATACGTAAGCGCCGGAAAGGCATGTCAACAAGCACTATGGATGAAGCAAGCTCTTATCAATTATGATATTCATTTAGACGACATCCCTATAATGTGCGAAAACAAAGGTACCATCGACTTAAGCAAGAATCCTGTTCAACACTCTCGTACTAAACACATCGAAATTCACCATCACTTCCTCTGCGAATCCTTTAACTATCTTCGTCTAGGTCTAGGAATGATGGAACACATCCCTTAAACCCCATCTTATGACTATTTGAATATTTCATTTGAAATATAAAGGTTATCCTTCGTATCCCTCTAATGACTATTTATGCATTTCCTCAGAAATCATGAAGTCATCTCGTATTATCTAGTTTAGCTTAGTCTATCTCTCATTAGAAGAATTTATTAGGTATAAATTCTTTCCTCGTGTCAAAACGTCTCACCTTATCAAGGAGACTTGTTCGTCAAATATCAAAATGGGACGAAAATTAGTCTCAGCAGACCACGGCACCACTAAATTTAGTGGTACCGTGTGTCTGACATTGGTCGTATTTCAGTCCTCTTTCCCTCACAATTCACATTTGAACTTTCCCAATTTCCTCCATTGATGTCAAAGTCGAACTTCACAACTCAAAATTCAATTACACCATCTCAAAATCAAATTAGAGGCATCTTTCTTCAAGGCAATCAACCACTACTATTTTCTTATCATCAATTGTAAGTTATTTCACTTTAATCTTTCTTAAATCTTGAGTCTAGGGTTTGTTCTTACACAAAATTGGAATTGGGGTCTCTTAAAATTATGTAATCTTTAGACAATTAAGATTAGAATCCTTTAAATGCTTAATAATTTTGATTTCCCCAATATAGAATCACATCTAGGAAACTTGAAATTAGATTAGGAATTACACACAAACTTTTCAAATTCAAAACCCAATTCCATAATTTCAAAATTTCACAAAACTAGGATCATGAAATACCTTTCTTGTGCATTGTTGATTGAAATTAAAAACGTTTTTCTCATGCATACATTATCTCACGAATATTGATCGAATTACATAACTAATATGTACTCTTCGAAATATTCGATCGAGCAAAAGCATAAATAGGAGTGTTTGGGTAATCTTATTAAGTTTATTTTAGAGTCAAGATTATCACACCTCCACATAGTTTGCATATAGGCACACACTAGACACATATCTTCAAAATAATCACTCTCAATGATTAAAAACAATTTATCTTTTATAGGTTACAAACATGTCTCATCTCTATGATTTTGATCACCTCACAATGGACACCTACATTCTCGATATCTCTCGCGAATCTACTACACCCGAAAACCACATTCGTGCCTATGTCAATCTTGAAACCCGTCGGTTTCATGAAGGTCGAGTCGTTGATCCTTCCCTAATTTATGATAGGGATATCAACATGTCATTTAGAGCTATAAGTTTCGATTGCTTACTAGACATTATCGAGCACATTTTTCCTCGTTTTGTGTTGGAATTCTTTCGACAAATTGAAATCGTATGTAACGAGGATCAATATTTGTCACTTTGGTTTTGGATTTGAAATTTCAAGTTTGTCCTTACTCTTGAGCAATTTGCTCAAATTCTTCGTATTCCCAATCATGGGCAATGTGCCTACAACGAAGATTGGTGTCTTGAGTCTCTCTTCAATTATAGAGAAGAGAATATTCCTTATTGCTCTTACATACCCTCTACTAGTGAGCTCACAAAACTTCTATGTACTCACAAGTACACTCCTTTCCTCAATCCAACGAAAATTCGTTTGGTGGAAGTTCATTATGAACTACTCTCCTGGGCAGTCATCTTAAAAGAAAATGTTCTCGGTCTTAAAGGTGTCCGTGAGCAACTTCCGGCGTGTTGTGCTCACATGTTGTATTGTCTCCTCACTCAACAACCATACAACCTTGCCTACTTCTTCGCTAAGCGAATTGTCCATCTCAAAGGTAACAAGGATAAATTGATACCTTATGGGATGTTCCTAACTCGTCTTTACCACTACCTTATGAACTTTCACCCATACCTTCGTGGTCCTCATTACTCACTCTTTCATCCCGCCATGGAACCCCTAAATGAGTCTCATATCTCCTTCATTTTCATTTCCGCCGCCTCCGTTGATTACAATATCTATAATGATCCCACGGATGAGGGAGTGATGCGAGCTCAACTCGAGTGTGTGATGGAACCGGATGAAGTTGAAATGATCCTTGAGAAGCAAGGACTTGAGTAGTTAGGAAGAGATTAGTAGCTTTATCTCTTATTAGGATTTTATAATAGTTCATTTAACTATCTCTTGCATGCTTGACTATCTCCCTAACATCTTGGACAATTTGATTCTTATATTATGTTGGATGCTAGCTTATTTTGTCTCTTTGAGTGCATGCTTAGCCTTACTTAGATATATGTTTGACCCTCTTTGTTTGCTAGATATAGAGTAACATTGGACTTATTTGGCAAATTAATCTTTAGTGGTTTGAGGCACTAACATTTCCTGCAAATAGTCCACCTAGGAAACTCTTTCTAGCTGCTAAAACATAGGTATCACAGAAAAATTTCGTATCTCCAAGGCCATGGCACCATTAAACATGCCACGGTACCATTAAATTTAACGGTACCGTATGCCATTTAGTGGTACCGTCCAATGCTGCAACGAAATTTACTGTTTCCTCTAGAATTCTGCATCCTTACCTTCTAAACCTGCAATATTTTGCACACTCTCATGCACCTTAAGATTCCTCTAGGCCACCATAGGACATCCTTGTCAACTTTAATTCAAACCATACCACTCTTTCCTATATAAGGCTTCACCCTTGCAAGCATTTCTTGCAACTAACCTTCATCTTCATACCTCTCATTCACCATGACCTCAACACAAGGATCCACAACTCACATATCCAAGAAACCTAGAATTACCGTTAGGCCTCTATCCAAACCTCTCTTTGTTGATCTCACCAAAGATGATGAAGTCACAACACCACCTTCCCAAAGCAACCCAAACTCTCCATCTCCACCAAATGCTCCTTCTAAATCATCATCTACTAGGACATCCTCATCATCTTCCTCTTTCAACACCCTGCCATCATCCATGGACTACACACTCTCACCTATCACACCATTGGACTATGATATGCCAACTCCATCACCAATTTACTCAACACCATCTCCATCACCAATCATGGGCCCTCCTATTCAACTCAATCCGGTTGATATACATAGTGCAAATTGTCTATGTTGTCTCCACAACCGCAACCTCATCTCTTCTTTAAGAGATGAACTCTACTGCATGTTCTCCTATGTGGAAAAACTCTTGACACCACCAGAACCACCAATAATGTCACCATCACTATCCATTAGCCCATTCAACTAAACATGCTTATGTTTAGTAATCAAGAATAAATGCTTAGGACCTCCTCTTGGACTAGAAGCAAATCTTAGGGCCTCTCAAGTCATTAAAGATTTATGTGTGCTTCTTATAGTTGTAGTCTGGTTATTTCTTTCATTTACTCCCACTATATGTGTGGCTATCTTTTAATGCATGGGCTTACTTTTATGATTGGATTGTGTTAGTTGATTCTTTATTTATGGTTGGATATTTATCTTTGATGCTACAAATTAGATATTGTATATATGTCATCTAACTTTGTTTTGTAGCAATAACCATTGCTCGATTCCTTGGTATATATGCTCTAAATAAGGGGGAGTATACATCAAGGGGGAGCTTTGAAAGTCTTTTGAATTCGACAAAAAGGGGGAGAAGTGGGATATAAACTCAACAAAAACTTCCTTAACATTAGTTTTTCACACAAAATGAGTTTATGTTTTGTCATCATCAAAAAGGGGGAGATTGTTGATGCAAATAATGTATAAAAACGTTATTCTCATCCCTCGATAACTCTATGTTTTGATGATAACAAAATGTGAAAACATTTTACGTAAAAATTAATGTAAACAAGTTTTTAGTCGAAATATCCGATTTCTATGTCAATCACTCTAGGTATGAACAAACAAATTTACAACTTGACGAATGATCAAAGAAGTGAATTTGTGTCTTGAACTTCACATTTTTAATGTGACAAAACTTTCTTTT
>LBNU01021881.1:61247-83660 GCA_014162995.1 Artemisia annua
AAACTTCCCCAAATAAACTTTCACCACTAAAAACAAAAATGGGAGCGTTTTTTTCTGGCACGGTACCACTAAATTTAGTGGTACCGTGTGGCAATTAGTGGTGTCGTGTCCTTAAAACGGTCAGATTTTCATTTCCTATAAATACCACCTCATTTCCCAGATTTTACTCATCCTTTCTTACACAAAACTTTCTGAGTTGAATCCTTCTTTCACATCTATATTTCATTGATCATTAGTTAGTTTTCTTTTGTTTAAAGAGTGATCCTTTCTTCCAACCAAAGATCACCTACATTCCTCTACTAGTTAAGAGAAGAACACACCGTATCAAGAAGATACAAGGTGTCAGAGTCTTTGTGTAGTGCACTTGCATTACTTGTAGTTTACTTTATTGTATCTTGATATACATCAAGTGTAATTGTATTGTTGTGTTATCTTGTGTGTTGATCATTGTGATCTTGTTGAGATCTTGGTGATCTCTTGGTGTTCGAGTGATAGTGTGTTGATCAAGTGGATCAAGAGTAAAAGTGTGAATATCGTGTGATAAGTAAGGATCGTGTAGATCGTATAAGAAGTTAGGATCGTATGGATCATGGTAGATTGGTACTAGCTAAGATTAGTACTCGACATCTTGCTTAGTATCAGAAAATTAAGTAAGCGACGTTGTTCGGTTTTCTACGCCTGAAGGGAGCCTTGTTTATATAGTGCTTAGAACTCTCGAGTTGGGTACTCGGGGAGTGGAGTAGGGCGAAGAAGAGCTTCGTGACCGAACCACTATAAATCTCGTTGTCTTGGTTTGATCTTTCCATCTCTTTTCTTTACATCTATTTATTACTTGTGCTAGTATAGTATTGTGTTCATATTGGTGTTTATTGATTTCATATACACTAAGAGTCTAACTTTTTATCAAAGTAAATTTTTGTAACCAAAGGAAAACAATTCGGTAAACTATTCAACCCCCCTTCTAGTTTCCCATACTATATATTTCCTCCAAATATTTACCTACCATCTCATCATCCTTCATCTTCATCAAACACCACCATAATCCACCATGGCATCATAAAAAACTTCCATTTCAAAAATCTCAAAGAAACAAAAAAATCCTCATTATCCCTCCTAAACAACTCTTCATTGATCTAACACAAGATGACACCAAAACTCCATCACCTCAACCTCAATGTTCATCTCCTAGTGCACCTAATGCTCCATCCAAAACACCCTTAACTCATGGAACATCATCTTCTTCCATACCTTCATATTCATCCGTAAATGGATACCTCCACTCACAAATGTCTCCACCACCACCTCCTACCCAAGAGATTCCTTCCACGGAGATTGCCATTTTACTATCACCAATCACACCACTTGATGCCCATTTATCATCCTCACCTATAACCCCACCAAACTTTGTCAATCCCGTTCCTTGGAGCTTGCTTGAAGCTCATGGTGATACTTGTCTTTTTTGTATCCACAACCGTACCATAATCTTTGGTATAAGGGATGAGATACATTATATGTTCTCATATCTTGAAAACTTGTTCACACAACCACCACCACCACCACCACCACGTCCACCATCTTCACCTAGTCCACCACCACCATCCTTTTCTCCTAACTAAGCAAGCATTTTGCTTAGTGAATAATGTTTCATCAACCCTTTTGCTAGCAAGCTCTATGGAAGCCTAGATAGTCTCCTAGGAATGGTGTAATATTTTATTTTGCATGGTTGAACTCTTTTAATTATTAGTATGTTGTATGGTTACGTATGGTCATGTTATATGATTGTGTCTTTACACACAATCTTTAATCTTAATGCATGTTGCTATGTATGCTTGTGCTTCTAATATTATTTTTTTTGCAAGTATTCCTGATACGTGCACAACAGTCAACCAAAGTCAACCAAGGATATGGTCGAATAGGTCAAACCACTTGTGCACGATCTCCGGTGAGTACAGTGTTTTCCCGGGTCGTTATGTCCCAGTGAGGTGTGAAATTGGATTTTGTGAACGTTTCGTGATCGGGTGAATTTGAATGAGATCAACAATATAAAGGATTGGGAGATTAAACTAAGCAAATATAAATGAAAACAACTTAAAAAAGCAATATTAGCAATTACACGAAAGCAAATTATCCTAAAACGTATTTAAACTTAAAAACGCGCGTTTAAATTAAAAATAGCGTAAATGCGCAAAATAAAAAGTGAAATTTGAGCAACGCTAATCCTATGGGTGTAAAAACAATTTTCCTAAGATCCTAATGATAAAAGAAAATTTTGGAAAAAAAAAAAGAAAATTATTTTTTGACTTTTATATTTTTTATTATGATTTAATTACTATTTTAACTAAATTAAATGATGAAAAATACTAAATGAACAGTGAAAATTATGAATTTTTTTAAAAAAAATACTTAACAATGACAGAAGCCTAGGAAAATTATAAAAAGTCCCAAGTGCTTATTAATAAGTAGTGGCAAAAGCAAAAAGGGCAAAATAAGCTTAAAAGGCTAATATTATTATAAATATAAAATTTGCAAATTATACACTGAAAAAGACCCTAGGGCAGATGGTGCTTGGCGTTGGTGTTGTGTCTGTATGTGCTTGAGGTCCCAGGTTCGACTCCCACTTTTTGCAAAAATGTTCAACTATTTTTTTCTTTTTTTTTCTTTTTACAAAACTCATCAACCCTTAAAATAAGCAACTGTTATGAAACAAACTTTAATGAAAAGCTCCAATAAGCTCTGTGAGAGCTTATTTTCCTAACAGTGAGCCAAAATGGCTAAAAATAGAGTTTTTGGTTTCAAAAAGCTATCCAACAAGCTAATAAGCTAGACCCTAGGTGAAAATAAGCTGAAGTTATCTCAGCCAATCTTAAAGTAAGCTAAAACAAGCAAATAAGCCAACTGAGAACCACAAATAAGCAGAAACAAGCAAACTCACATAAGCAAATAAGCCAACTGAGAACCACAAAATGCCAAAAAGTAAGCTCAGAACTAATAAGCCAGTACTATTGGCTTTCCAAAAAGCCAAAAATCTCAGAATAAGCTTAAGTAATGAACATTTAATGAGCTATTGAAAATGGGCTAGTGAACCAGGTCTGTGGTGCAGGGCACTTTTGTGCCAAACAGGTCACTTTAAGCTACAAATAAGCTAATGAGAAAAATTCCCAAAATTATAAAAAAAATGTGGAATAAGAATTTAAGAAACCAAACTTGATTTTCCCAAAATTTCAGCTAAATTGGATTAAACATGAGAAAATGAAAAATCAAAACAAAAATGGGTTTAGAAAATATTTTTGGTATTTTTGAATTTTTTCAACTATGCAAAAGTTTGACTTATATGAACTTTGATCTATCCTATTTGATTAAAAATGTAATGTTAAGCTAAAATATGTTTGAATTAAGCTATTAGTAGTACTTATGCAACTACATGATGGATTATGCAATCTAAAAAAATCCTAAGAGTGAGTATAAGAATGAGATTAAAGGTGAATTTGACTATTTTACTAATGAGCACTGGTTTTAATGACTTAGCTAACCTATATGTAACTAGTATGAAATGTTCAAACCAAATGTAACATCTAAAACAGGTTGGAGCACAGATTTTCAAGCTAATCCAAACACTACCTAAAACCTAAATGTGGTGTTTACGGTCCCTCATAAGCCAACCAAAAAAAAATCTAAAAAATGAAATAAAAATACTACTAATTGGACAAGCTATCAAAGTACTAGATTCAAGAATTTTATAGGATTTGGTGTAGTTTTGAGAAAATGAAAAATAAAAAACAAAATTTCTGTTTTGGGACTTTTTGACTTTTTTCAAGTTTATGCAAGGTTGACTTTGATGAACTTTGATTGATCCTATATGACTGAGAATGATGTTATATGCTATATTATGAATGATTAAAGCTACAATAACAACTAGAGAACCTAAATGAATGATTATGCAATCCTAAAATCTTACTGAGTATGCAAATGTGGATTTTAAATGTGATTTTGACTTTTTAACAAATGACCTATGAATTTTATGCAATTACTAATGTAGTATGACCTATTGTGACCTGAATAAACTAAGTACAATGACCAAATCAACTAAAACCTCAGAGAACAAAACTGATCCAAACACTCCTTTATGTTGTATGATTTTAACTTTTAAGAAGCAAATGAATAATTTAGGCTATAATACCAATGCACAAGCTTGTATACTGATGTTATAAGCTTAATTAAACACAGAAACACAATCATTAACAACAATTACCAAGAGATCACTATTATGCAATTTTTGGCAGTGAATGAGATAATGAAATGAGAAATTTATGCAAATGCTTATAAATCTATAACTAATGTACTAAACTTAATTCTAAAAGACAAGGAGTAACACAAATAAGCAAAGATAAGCAGAAGTTAAGCTAGATTAGGCGATGCTACAGTACAAAGTAAAAAATAGAAATTGCTTACAAAAGGTCCTGTGATTAGATCAAAGGTATCAAAACAACTCACAACACAATCCTATGCTCCCCATGGAGCTCTAAACCATGGCCATCCAGAATAAACCATGCTCCTTGCTTTCTTCTTCTTCTTCTTCTTCTTTTTTTGATTTTTGATTTTTCACTATTTTTCTATTCTTTTGTGATTTNTTTTTTTTTTTTTTTTTTTTTTTTTTTTTTTTTTTTTTTTTTTTTTTTTTTTTTTTTTTTTTTTTTTTAATTTTTCAACAGTCTTTCTATATTTTTTTTATTTTTTATTTTTGAGATTTTGATTTAAGGCTTATAAATATGAAATATAGAAGTTCCAACTAGCTCATAATGATCAAAGATGGCTTTTTGAACAGAAGCTAAACCATCTTAACAATTATCTAGCCAAAATGAGAAATTCAGAAATTTTAAGCAAATTTTGAATTGAACAATGAAACTTGGATTTCTGATGAAGTAAACTTGATATTACACTTATAAAAATTGAGAGTACAATTTACTTAAGCTAATTTAAACTAAAGAACAATTTAACATAAATTCGACATTGAAAATTACACTAAAAACTAACTCCTGCCTCATTGGCTTCAGAAGCTTATTTATAGATGTGAATTAGGGTTCTTGAGTGCCTATGAGTCTTTCCCACTTCAATTTGGAACCATTGGATTGGTTTGGAGTGATCCTGTCCTTTGATTTGATTTTGGCGGGAAAAGTGGAATTTGCAATTTGCTCTGATAACGTGTTTGGGAAATGATGATAAGGAGAATTTGTTTCGCTTTTAAGGGGTCATTTAAGCCCTAAATCGTGATATTATGATCAAATATTACCTCAAATCGTTCTTTTTATCATTTTAGGTACTTTAGACAAGAATTCTGGAAAATGGTGTATTTTGGACGTTTTTGGAGTTAAAAGTGAAAAAAACGACAAAATCAAGAAACCATGCTAGAAATTGTACCTGATGGCGTCAAGAGTCACAAGGTGACGCCGTCACTCAATGAATCAAGAGGTGGAAGATTATTTACTCTTGACGCACCAGAGTAGGATTTGAAGATTTCAACGTGACGCCGTCACGTTATAAATGGAGTAGGCCGTCACGTGTTAACTTAAAGCGTGACGGCCCAGAAGACATCAAAGGGGGACGGCGTCAAGTAGCTGGATTGGACGACAAGAAACCCTAAGGGCGTCGAGATGACGACGTCAGCCTCCAAAAGGGGACGCCGTCACCTATGTAAATCTATATATAGGTTTGGATTTTTCATTCATAGTGTGGAACTTTTGGTGTGCAACTTTTATACCTAAAACCCTAGCCGAACTTTACAGCTATTGTAAGGGTTTTATACCCTTCTTTCATCCATGTTTAATTGAACATAATTTATCCTTTAATCATTCAATATGTCTTGAACTCTTTTTAGCCGACTTATCAGAGATCGAGAGAATAGCTCTTTGGCTATTTGCTTGCGATAAAGAAAGAGTGAATTGATAATTTATCCTTTAATCATTCAATATGTCTATGTGTTGTTTGATTATATCGTATGCTTTTCTTTCTTTTAACATGCTAGCTTAGGTTTATTTGTGTTTGCTTAGATCTAATGAAACCTAGTTATTGATTATTGATTGTTGATTTGTTATTGATTGTTGTGGGTGATTGATTTTAGCGTTAGGCTTAAGAAAACTGGCTAACCTCCTAAAGAAAAGTGTTCTTTTCATTGAAACTGATTGTCTTGTGCTTTCTAAAGACTTCAAGTTGCCTGATGAAAGTCAAGTTCTACTCAAAGTTCCAAGAAGTCACAATCTTTACAGTTTCAACTTGAATGATCTCCAGCTTGAAGGAGATTTAGCTTGCTTGGTGGCAAAAGCATCCTTGGATGAATCTAAATGGCATAGGAGGATGGCTCATGTGAACTTCAAAACCATCAACAAGCTGGCAAAGAATGGATTAGTCCAAGGGCTTCCTTCCAAACTCTTCACAAATGAGCACAATTGTGTTGCATGTAACAAAGGAAAGCAACACAAGGCTTCTTACAAAGCCATCACTGCTGTGAGTACTATTTCTGAACCTCTCCAACTACTTCATACGGATCTTTTTGGTCCTACATCCATCAGAAGTATTGATCACAAGTACTACTGCCTGGTGATTACAGATGACTATAGCAGGTTTTGTTGGGTTTTCTTCCTAGGTACTAAGGATGAAACCTATTACATTCTTAAGGACTTTATTGCCCTCATAGAAAACCAGCTTAATAAAAAGGTTAAAGCAATAAGGTGTGACAATGGGACAGAGTTTAAAAATGTTAAACTAATAGAACTCTGTGGTTCAAAGGGGATTAAAAGGGACTATAGTAATGCCAGAACTCCACAAAAAAATGGAGTTGCTGAAAGGAAAAATAGAACCCTTATAAAAGCAGCTAGATTCATGTTGGCTGACTCTAAGTTACCTACCATGTTTTGGACTGAAGCAGTTAGTACTACGTGTTATGTTTTGAACAGGGTACTAATCACTAGACCTCACAATAAAACACCTTATGAAATTCTGTCTGGGAAGGTTCCTAACATTAGTTACTTTAAACCTTTTGGATGTCATGTAACTATTTTAAACACCAGTGATCAATTAGGAAAATTTGAAGGGAAAGCTGATGAGGGGTTCATAGTTGGGTACTCTGCTCATAGTAAGGCCTATAGAGTTTATAATTTATCTTCCAAGAGGATAGAAGAAACACTTAATCTGAGATATCTTGAGGATAAACCTAATGTGCAGGGTGCAGGTCAAGAATGGTATTTTGACCTTGACTATTTGACTGATACTTTAGGTTATACTAGGTTCAAAGCTAATCAATCTGCAGGTACACAAGATCCTGAAACTAACAATGCAGGTACCTCAGATGAAGATTCAGACTCAGAGAGTGATGAACAAACCATTGTTGTTCCTTCTTTTCCTTCTAACAATTTTTCAGGTTCTGATGTCACAGAGGCTTCTGGTGTGGATGAAGATGATTCAAGTTATGCAGAGGATCTTGCTAGACTTCAAAGACAAGAAGATGATGCCAAGGAAGCAGCTGAAAAGTTTGGTTTTGAGTTTGCAAAAGATACAGAGGAACTCTTGAGACAAGCAGCTAATGAAGCCCGCAGGAATATGGATTCTGCTGGTAGTGGTTCGGTTCCTGCTGGTAGCATTCCACTTGCTGCTGGTCATGACAATTATGCTGATGATGTTCCTGCTGGTATCTCTGTTCCTGCTAATCCTTCCTCCATTCCTACTGGTCACTTATTAAGCTTTGATGAACCTCTCACAAGATATCCAAGGCCTTCTAATCTTGGTAACTCACACTCTTCAAGCTCTGAGATGGAAGATATTCATCATCAACCAACCATAGGCATTTTCACCTCCTCTTCATATGATGATGACTTTGGTCCAACTCTCACCAATCTATCATCCACTGTGGAAGTCAACCCCATTGCTACTAAGAGGATAAACACTGTTCATCCTCAATCCCTGATTCTTGGAGATCCCAATTCCACTATTCAAACCAGGAGTAAGGTGAAAAAGACAAAGTTTGGTGAATGTGCTTTTGTCAACTATATCACTAGTCAGCAAAGGAACAATCACACAGACTATCAACATTGTCTGTTTGCTTGTTTTCTATCTCAAGTTGAACCAACTAGTGTAGCTCAAGCTCTTGAAGATCCAAGTTGGGTAGAGGCTATGCAAGAAGAAATGCAACAATTTCTGAATCAAAAGGTATGGATTCTTGTACCTTTGCCTGATGGAAAGATTGCAATTGGGACTAGATGGATTCTGAAGAACAAAAGGGATACTATAGGCATTGTGGTTAGAAATAAGGCTAGATTGGTTGCACAAGGTTTCATGCAAGAAGAGGGTGTTGACTATGATGAACTATTTGCTCCAGTGGTAAGGGTTGAGGCCATAAGACTATTTTTGGCCTTTGCCTTATATATGGGATTTGTGGTCTATCAAATGGATGTAAAGAGTGCCTTTCTCTATGGCAAGATAGATGAGGAAGTTTATGTGACTCAACCTAACGGATTTGAGGACCCTCAGAATCCTAAGATGGTATACAAGGTTGTGAAAGCTCTCTATGGACTTCATCAAGCACCAAGGGCCTGGTATGCAAGATTGTCCAATTTTCTATTGAAGCATGGCTATAGAAGAGGTGATATTGATAAAACACTCTTTATCAAGAAGAATTCCAGGGATATCATCCTTGTTCAAGTCTATGTGGATGATATCATTTTTGGTTCCACTAAGGAAGCTTGGTGCAGGGAATTTGAGGATTTAATGAAAAGTGAATTTGAGATGAGTGCTATGGGAGAGCTTACATTCTTCTTGGGCTTACAAGTAAAGCAAAAAGCCTGATGGAATCTTTATCAGCCAAGATAAGTATGTACAAGACATACTTAAGAAGTTTGATTTGGAGAATGTAAGAACTGCAACAACACCATATGAAGCTCCAAAGCCTAAGAACCAAAATGAACCTGATGAGGTTGTTAATGTTCATCTATACAGATCTATGATAGGTTCCCTTATGTATTTGACAACTTCAAGGCCATATATAACATTTGCAGTCAGTGCTTGTTCAAGGCATCAAGTTACACCATTGACTTCCAACCTAAATGCCGTCAAGAAAATCTTCAAGTACCTCAAAGGCCAACCTAAGTTAGGTCTTTGGTATCCTAGAGATTCTCCTTTTGTGTTGGAGGCCTATAGTGATAGTGATTATGCTGATGCTAACTTTGATAGAAAGTACACTACTGGAGGTTGTCAGTTCCTAGGGAGAAGGTTGATTTCTTGGCAATGCAAGAAGCAAACCATTGTGGCTACCTCTTCTACAGAAGCAGAGTATGTTGCTGTTGCTAATTGTTGTGGACAGGTACTTTGGATACAAAATCAAATGGTAGACTATGGGTTCAACTTCATGAACATAAAAATCTTTATTGACAAACAAAGTACAATTTGCATAGTTAGAAATCCAGTTTTTCATCAAAGAACAAAGCACATTGAAATTAGGCACCACTTTATTAGAGATGCAAATGAGAAACATTTGATACAGGTGCTTAAAATTCATACAGATGATAATGTGGCTGATTTGTTAACCAAGGCTTTTGATGGACCTAGGTTTAATTACTTAGTTGTCCACATTGGAATGGTCAATCCCTGAGTCCAGGGTTTGAGGGGAGGCATAAGCCTAAGGGGAGGCTTATTGTTGTATAACTTGTGTTAACTAATGTTTATTTTAGTTTGCTTTGTGTACACTAACTTTGTTTTGCAGACTTTGTATAGTTTGTACATTAACTTTGTTTTGCAGATGGGAGTTCCCATTCCTGCTGGTCCAATTGGCAAGCATAAAGATCAACATAAACATTAAACAGGGGACTTGCTTGTTATTTCATTAATAAAAAAGGTTGCATACACAGATGCAACATTACAATGACAAGTTCTTCCAACGCACAAGATTACTAACATCAACATCAACTAGCCAGACAACTAAACAACCAAAAGCTACCTACCCAAACACCCACCCAACCACCCCACTACTCCATCTTCCTTTTCCCCTTTCCCTTGCGGTCTGGCATGGTCTTGTGGACCCCTTTGCCTTGGATTGTCTTCCACACCTTTGGACAAGGGAGTCTTAGCACTTGTTTGGCTGGCTTTGGCCGGGGTTGAGGACTCAGAGGCACCGGGATTCTACTCATAGCCGACATAGCCCTCTCACGCTCACTTGTGAGCACAACTGAGAGTGGAGGTGGCTCTGTTCGCATGACTAAGACTGGAGTTGGCTGAGTTATTGTATCATCATCAGTGTCTTCATAAGGGGACACATAGCTTGGCAACGAGTTTCACTCATAGTCAGCACTAGAGTCGTCCACATATGGTGGGGGAGTTGGAAGCTCATCAGAGGGGGTTGCTTCCCGGGCTTTACCCTTTGTTTTCTTAGTGCTTGTTGATGGGAGATTAGGGGGAAAGTAGTTATTCCACCCTGATGAGGCTAATTTTGCTGATGAAGAATCGGAAAAGATTTCAATGACATCTGGTTTGGATGAACTCATGCTTTTGATTTGATTATGATTTTCTTGATTAGGGAGATTTTGTGATAAGAGGATTTTGGGTTAATCACCTCCTTTTATAGGCCAATTTATGGTATTGAATGTGAGGTAGGTTATTTGGAGTTAATGGTCTGCAGGAATGAGTTATTAAAGGTGACTTTTGGATTGAGGCGTTGACCATATCAAGTTAATAATTTTGGTTACGCCTCAATTAGACAAAGATTCTCTTAGCGAGATTCTTGCCAATTAATTTGCGTAATGGGGGAAGTTACCAAAATACCTAATTTATAAAACCGCCCAAAGTAACTTCTCTCTTCTCGTTTTCAAATCATCCCCCGACCTAATTCACCAATTTCCTCTCGACATTTCCCAAACTCATTTAATCATTAATCCGCTTCACGAAATCTCTACCATGGCGCCTCTACAATTCAAGGGAGACCACAATAAAGTAGCTTTTCTATAGAAGACCAATGGCAAAGAGGTTTATGATACAATGATTGACTTCTTGCATCGCTTCAAACTAAGGTATGCCTTGACACATTGCCCTCCCATTGTTTATGCCTCTTTAGTCAGACAATTCTGGGCCACTGCTCATGAAAGATCTTTTGAGGGTCAACCCAAAGAGATGGTGGCCACTATTGATGGTAGGGAATATGTTGTCACTGAATCCAATGTAAGGACTCAACTTCAATTAGATGATGAGGGTGGGTTGTTTGCTTTTGCTGAAAGGACATTCTTGAGGGTATGGGTAAACTTGATTATCCAACTGAGGGTACTTTTACTTTTTGGAAAAAGAGATTTTGTCCTAAGTGGAGGTTTCTTATACACGCCCTACTTCAATGCATTAGTCCTAAAATAGGGGGTGGGATCAATTTGCAAGTGCTTTGGCCTCTGGCCTTATTTGTCTTTCAGATGGGAGGTGTTATAACTGGTATAGGTACATTTTTGAGGAAATGCTTGAGAACATTAAGGATACCAAACATAAACTCCTTATGTACCCTAGGTTTTTGCAGATGATCTTAGATATTCAGACCATTGACCCTTCCCCTAGAGTCATAAGTAGGCTTACTGTAAAATTATTTGCCACTATGACAACTAATTTTTCAGGGGAACATAAGCCTCTTAAGGCTGCTATGTTGCCTGATGGAGGAGAAGGTGCTGATGCAGCTGTTGCTGCTGGTGGACTTGGTGGTGATATACCACTACCAGTACATAATCCTGCTGGTGTCAGTACATCTGATGTTGCGGGTACTTCTGCACCAGAAGCTGCTGGCAATACTGCTGGTGACAATCCACCACCTTCTCCTAGGCCCATAGATGACTAATAACGCTCTTATTATAACGCTCTTATTTTAGATATTTATCTCATCAATTATATATTATATATCTATTATATTTCATAGAATATCATGTTATTTGTGTAGAATTGGTACTAATCTGGTTGCAGGATTGAACGAGAGAAGGAAGTTAGAAACACCACTTAAAGGACAATAAAGTAACAACTACGATAAAAGGAAGGACTTGGAATGAAAATACAAATATGAAAGACCCAAGTACGCCGATCTTAGGACTGTGTGCGGCATACTTGCTTGGCAGGTAAATGAGATTGAATCTACGCGAAGTACGGCGTACTTTCTACGGAGTACGGCGCACTTATCTTGTCAGTTACAAAGGCAGAGTTATTTATTGCATTCATTGTGAGGCCAATCACTTGTCCTCAATTACTGAACTCTGGAGTTTTATTAGGTCAAGAGAAGTCTATAAAATAGAAGGAACGAAACCAGAAGAAGAAGGCAACATCTAAGAGAACTAGGGGAAAGTATACAAAGTGATATTGGTGAACTCATACCAAGTTCACCATATCAACGTTGAGTTGTAATCCTATTACTATGACAGAGGGTAGGAGAACGAGCCAAGAGAGTTTTCTCTGTGAAACCAATTGTTCTTTCGTTGTAATCACTTTGGTACACTTTTCTATTTCATCGAATTATATTATGAAGTTTATGAAATCTATGTCTAATGATATGTGTTTTGTTACTACGAGAATGGAGTAGTCGTTATTATGTTTATTTGGGTTGTTGGGAATTATGCTAAGTGAGAATTCTGCTGATGGATTCTGCTGAAGAGCTGGAATCTGTTGAAGATAGGTTTCTGCGGAAGAATAGTTTCTGCGTATTGTGTTTCTGCGGATATAGATAAACCGCGTATTTTGTAATTTAGTTAGGATATGCATGAGTTTTATTAGGAGAAGATAATGCATATCTTCTATAGTTTATAGAATATACTTTTCTTGTGAAACGGTTTAGGGTTAGGGTTCCTTGTCTATAAAAGGAACATATTATTATATTTTATGTACGTGTTGAAAAAACAAGTTTTAGTTTATATAAAAGATCCATAGAGGATCAAAGAGTTCTTAGTATTCTGTGTTCTTACTTGTGTTTGTTTCCGCTTTATAATACAAGGATTAGAGACTTTCTATTAGTGTGTTTGTGATTACATAAACATTGCTAACGATTCACGAGTGCTCAAAGATCTATCAAGGTCTATATCTCAACAAGTGGTATCAGAGCCTCGGGAGAGTCTCTGTAATACTAAGAACATCATCTCTTTACACCTTCTTGACCAAAACAACCAAAAACAATGACTAGATCAGACTCTGAATCAGAAGTTACACAAAATCAAAACACCACATCCTTACAACAACTCAATCTCACTAACAGCAATGCAAAATTCCCATACCTAAAGAAGGAAGAGTATGAATTATGGGCTATGAAGATGCAGAATTGGATCACTAATGTTGACTACAATCTTTGGAAGGTTATCCTTAAGGGTAATAGTCCAAAGAAGACTGCAGTTGATCAGGAAGGAAGAATGTACCACGTAAATCCTAAAACTGCTGAAGAAATTCTAGCTGTGCAAAGGGAAAATAAAGCCAGAACTATTCTCCTTCAAGCTATACCAGATGATCACATGGGTGACTTTCACTTCATGCATGATGCCAAAGATATCTGGATGGCCATCAAAGCTAGGTTTGGTGGGAATGAGGAGTCAAGAAGGATGAGGAAATCAATGCTCAAGCAGCAGTTTCAAGAATTTCAAGTCACAGAGGAAGAAGGTATCCACAAGGGATATGACAGATTCCACAGGATCTTGAGTTAGTTGAATCAGCTGCAGGCCAGGCCAGACAATGAAGATTGCAATGCAAAATTCTTGAGATCCTTACCTCCATCTTGGCTGCAAGTAAGCATTGCACTCAAAGCTAAGGGTGGACTGGATATGATGTCTTTTGATGATTTGTACAATAAGCTTAAAACTCTTGAGCCAGATGTCAGAAGTCCCATTCGTTCTTTCACTCCCACTTACTCAGCTTTTGTAAGCTCCACCTCCAATATGATGACTCATACTACAAGCCCAATTTCCTCAGATTCATCATTATACACCACCACTAAATCCAATACTCAACCACAATCCAATAGTGTACTGGAAGATGTACTTCACTCCTTTGTTGCTGACTATGAAACTCAGCAACAACTGGCTTATGAGGACTTTGAACAGGTGGATCCGTTGGATATGGAAGAAATGAACTTGAAGTGGCAGGTGGCTATGCTCTCATTGAACATCAAGAGGTTTGAGAACAAGTCTGGGAGAAAGTTTGGTTTCAATGGAAGAGATCCAGCTAGGTTTGACAGAAGAAAGATCAAGTGCTATACTTGTGGACGGCTGGGACACTTCTCAAGAGAGTGCAAGGATAGGAAGACTACTGATAAGGTTAGGTACTCTACCTATCAGCAAAATCAAGGGGAGGTTGGAACTTCCAAAGCTGGACCTTCCAAAGCTTTGGTGACTGTGGATGATCATGTTGACTGGAAGACGCATGAACGTAGTGATGGTGAAGCTGATCAGAGTGGACTACTGGCCAGCTGTGATACAGAAGATCATCATGATCAAGTTGCCTTTATGGGCATCTCACAGGTACATAATTGTGTTTTTGGTTGTAGTGTAAAATACAATGAGCTTAAGGTATCTTATGATGAACTGAAACCAAAATATAATGAATGTTATAAGGAACTTGAGGCTTATAAAAATGGTTTAAGAACTTTAGAAAAACAAAAAATTTGGTTTCAAAAGAATCAGGTTACTTATGAAGAGAAAATAGGAGTGTTAGAAAGAGATTTAAAATGTGCACAAGATGAGTTGACATACACTAAGAAAGTAAATGCTAAATTAGAATCTGAAAACCAAGTACTCAAAGAGAAGCTAGACAAGGAAATAGCTACACATAAACCATGGTTAATATCAGGTGATAATTTAGCTAGTTGTCTATATAGTAGTCAAGCTGTAAACTCTGGAATAGGTTTAGGTTTTCAAAAATATGTTGGTTTAGAGGCTAGGAATGACTTTGGTAGAACAACACCAGCAGGATTAGCTAATTATGTTAAAGAAGGTAAATTACATGCTGTGCCTGGACCTATTAGAGGAGAACACATGCCCAATGACCTCTCCATTACTGTAGACTTTGATGGATCACATCATCTTTATGGCAAAAAGTCAAGTGACTTGCCAGACCCTAATTTTAATTCTGCTGACTTTGTCTCTTGTTCTACCAGTGACAAGTCTTCTGACCAAGGGTCTACTGCCTATACCAGTTGTGATTCAAGTGAAAAGTCAGACCTTCCTAAGACCTCACCCAAGCCTTCACCCAAGTCTCCATACAAGCCTGTTAGAGTTGCTGCTGATGAATTAAATTCAAAGACAGTTTCCTCTAAAGACTTGTTATTTAATTCTTTGCAAAACAATGCTTTTAATTCTGTTAAAAACAATTCTGTCAATGTTTGTGGTTTGAATGCTTTCAATGGAACATCTTTCACTTTGAATAAATCTTCTAAAAAGAAGAAATGTTTTGTTTGTGGAAGTAAATTTCATTTGATTAAGGATTGTAATTTTCATGAGCAAAGAATGGGTGCATGTGCTAGTCAGAAGAAACCTAGACCAATGTGGAAAAATGTTAATAACATACCATCTTATGTTCCACAAGCAACATGTAAAGCCAGCAGACACAATTCTACTGATACACGTTTTCCATTTGTTTGGAAAAGATCTGTTGCTAGACCATATGTGAGACCAACCAGTTCTAATTTTCAGAATGGTTATTGGCCTGGATGTTTTGACTCAATGTATGTGGGCAGGGGATGTTGGGATACTGATGTGAAGCCCTCAGCAGGTTGTTCTTGGATTAACAAGGGACCTAAATATAACAGAAGGTCCAAGAACAATGGTGGATCTTATTCATCTACATGGCCTAATTCTCATGATCCACAAGGCAGGCTCAAGTCAGTGATGACTTGAGTCTCCAAAGTGTACTTATATTTTGTATTTATTTTTTGTTGTTGTAGGATCATCCTCTTAAGAGTAAAGATGTTGGCATAGTAGATAGTGGTTGTTCCAGGAGCATGTCAGGAAATAAAGAAAAGATGATTGACTTTGTACCCATAGAAGGAGGAGGCAATGTGACTTTTGGTGGAGGAGATGGTAGAATCACAGGAAAAGGAACTATTAGAACACCAAAATTGGATTTTGAGAATGTGTATTATGTAAAGGAACTGCAACACTTCAACTTGTTCTCAGTATCACAAATTTATGACACAAAGAACAAAGTATTCTTCTCTGAGGATGAATGTCTTGTGCTCACTAAAGACTTCAAACTTCCATAAGATACTTCAATTCTGCTGAGAGTTCCCAGAAACAACAATTTATACACATTCAACATGAATGATGTTCAACCTGAAGGTGATCTAACATGTTTGGTGGCTAAAGCATCCCTGGATGAATCTACAAAATGGCACAGGAGGATGGCTCATGTGAATATCAAGACCATTAACAAGCTTTCTAAACTTGGTCTAGTTCAAGGACTTCCTTCCAAAGTTTTCACCAATGAGCACAACTGTGTTTCCTGCAACAAAGGGAAGCAACACAGAGCCTCATACAAAGCCATTTCAGCTGTGAGCACTATCTCAGAACCTCTTTAGTTGCTGCATATGGATCTCTTTGGTCCAACACAAGTCAGAAGTATTGATCATAAGTACTTCTGCTTAGTGATCACTAATGACTACAGCAGGTTTTGTTGGGTATTCTTTCTGAAAACTAAAGATGAAACATCTCAAATTTTAAAGGAATTTGTTACCTTTGTTGAAAACCAGCTAAAGAAAAAGGTTAAAGGCATTAGGTGTGATAATGGGACAGAGTTCAAAAATGCTGTTTTAATAGAACTGTGTAAGTCTAAAGGGATACAAAGGGACTATAGCAATCCAAGAACCCCACAACAAAATGGGGTTGCTGAAAGAAAGAATAGGACCTTAATAGAGGAAGCAAGATCAATGCTTGCAGACTCTAAGTTACCCACAATGTTCTGGATTGAAGCAGTAAGCACTGCTTGTTATGTCTTGAACAGGGTATCCATCACTAGATCTCATTTCAAGACACCTTATGAACTTCTCACTGGGAAAGTTCCTTCTATTCATTACCTCAAACCTTTTGGATGTCAAGTGACCATTTTGAACACTAGTGATCCACTTGGGAAATTTGATGGAAAAGCTGATGAGGGGTACATTGTGGGATATTCAGCTCATAGTAAGGCATATAGGGTATATAATCTAAATGCTAAAAGGATAGAGGAGACTCTTAACCTGAGATATCTAGAAGAAAAGACTAATGTTCAGGGTCAAGGTCATGCTTGGTATTTTGACCTGGATTACTTAACAGATTATTTGGGTTATACTAGATTTCTTGTCAACCAATCTGAAGGTACACAAGAATCTCCTTCTAACAATGCAGGTGTCCTGGATGATGACTCAGAAGATGAGTCTGAGCTTGATGAACAAACCATTGTTGTACCTTCATTTCCTCCTAACCAGTTTGTAGGTAATAGTGCAAAAGATTCTTCTGATAAGAATGAAGAAGAGTCACAATATGCAGAGGATCTTGCTAAACTCAAGAAGCAAGAGCATGCAGCCACTCAAGAAGCTGAGAGGCTTGGTGAGAAGTTTGCAAAAGATGCTGAAGCACTCCTTAGACAATCAGCACAAGCAGTTAGTGGAAACCAGGATTCTGCTGACAGTTCTACTGACAGTTCACCTGTTTCTCCTGACATCACCAAATCTGCTGACAATCCTGCTGCATATACTCCCATTTCTACCAAGGTGTCCACAGACTTTGGAGAACCATATACCAGATTTCCAAGTCCTTCAGATCTTGGTAATCACCAACCCAAAGCTGGCATCTTCACCTCATCTTCCTATGACAGAATTTTTGAGCCAACAATGACCAATCTTGATACCACAATTGATGTCAACCCCAATGCAACAAAAAGGATCAACATTCTACATCCACAGGAAAATATTATTGGTGATCCTCAAGATCCTGTTAGAACTAGAAGCACAGTGAAACAAACTAAGTATGGAGAAGTTGCTTTTATTTCCTATGTCTCAAATCAACAAAGAGACAATCACACAGACTTTCAACATTGTCTGTTTGCTTGTTTCCTCTCTCAAATGGAACCAACCAGTGTCCCACAAGCTCTTGCAGATTCAAGTTGGCTTGAAGCAATGCAAGATGAAATGCTACAATTCAAGAATCAGCAAGTTTGGATATTGGTTCCTCTACCAGATGGGAAGTATGCAATTGGGACAAAATGGATTTTGAAGAATAAAAGGGATGCAAGGGGTATAGTGGTCAAAAACAAAGCAAGGTTGGTAGCTCAGGGGTTCAGGCAGGAAGAAGGGATAGATTATGATGAGGTTTTTGCACTAGTTGCTAGAGTTGAGGCCATTAGGATTTTCTTGGCCTATGCATCTTATATGGGCTTTATGGTTTATCAGATGGATGTGAAAGGTGCATTCTTATATGGTGAGATTGAAGAAGAAGTCTATGTCACTCAACCCAAAGGTTTTGAAGACCCAGATCATCCTGATTATGTTTATAAGGTTGTCAAAGCTCTTTATGGCCTACATCAGGCACTAAGAGCTTGGTATGCTAGACTCTCAGCATTTCTGCTGAAGCATGGATACAGAAGGGGTGCCATTGACAAAACACTCTTCCTTAAGAAGAATTCCAGGGATATTATACTTGTGCAAGTTTATGTGGATGACATTATCTTTGGCTCCACTAATGAAGCTTGGTGCAGGGAATTTGAGAATTTGATGAAAGGTGAGTTTCGGATGAGTGCCATGGGGGAGCTTACTTTCTTTTTGGGTCTACAAGTTAAGCAGAAACCAGATGGTATATTTATTAGTCAAGATAAATATGTGAGGAACATTTTGAAGAAGTTTGGCATGGAAAGTATCAGAACTGCTACTACACCTTATGAAGCTCCTAAACCAAAGAACAATATTGAACCAGATCCTGCTGTGAATGTTCACTTATACAAATCCATGATTGGTTCATTGATGTATTTGGCAGCTTTAAGGCCTGACATTACATTTGCTGTGAGTGCTTGTTCAAGACATCAAGTTACACCACTTACTTCTCACTTGAATACAGTCAAAAAGATCTTCAAGTACCTCAAAGGCCAACCTAACCTAGGTCTTTGGTACCCAAAAGAGTCCCCTTTCAAGTTGGAAGCATATAGTGATAGTAACTATGCTGGTGCAAATTTGGATAGAAGGTCCACAACTAGCGGTTGCCAATTTCTTGGAAGAAGATTGATTTCTTGGCAATGCAAGAAACAAACAATAGTTGCTACCTCATCTACTGAAGCAGAATATGTTGCTGCTGCCAATTGTTGTGGGCAGGTACTTTGGATACAGAATCAGTTGCTGGATTATGGTTTTAATTTCATGAACACCAAAATCTTACCATATGCATTGTTAAAAATCCAGTTTTTCACAATAGAACAAACCATATTGAGATTAGGCACCACTTTATAAGAGATGCATATTTAAAACATTTGATAAAAGTGGTTAAGATTCACACAGATGATAATGTGGCAGGTTTATTGACTAAAGCTTTTGATGGACCTAGGTTTCAACACTTAGTTGTCCACATTGGGATGGTTAACCCTTAAATGCAAAGTTTGAGGGGAGGCATAAGCCTCAGGGGAGGCATATGCCTCAGGGGAGGATTGATTGTTATTGTAAATATTGTATATTTTAGGTTGCTAACACTAACCATCTAATGTGTTTCTTAGCATATTAGCTTGTTTGTTTGGTTTGCTACTATGTGTCTGTTTTACAGAATACAGCTGTATGTAGTTGCTGGTTTGGATTGTTTGGAACAAGGTCCTGTAAGCTAAAGTTTGTTTCTCCTGATGGAGTTATTGTTTCTACTGAAGAAGGATAAAAGTGATTCTCATTGTTCCTACTGAAGTAAATACAACTGATTCTCATTGTTTCTACTGAAGTGGAATGCATGCGATGTTCATTATTTCTACTGAAGAGAAAGACAAGAAGTGCAATTAAAGATAAATTCAAGTTGTTCATTCATTCAAGAAACAAGTTACAGCTTACAAACAACTTCAAGAGTAATTAAAGACCATTCCTATACATATTCAACTACACAAATCCTAAAATCCTATCATCCATATTGCAAAAGCCTGGTGGATGTGCATATCCAGTACGATAAAGAAGTTGAAGAGGAAAATGGAAGGATGGATTGATGAAAACGATGATGAAGATGCTCAAGAAACTAAGTGTTTGGTCTCTGGAAACATCTCATCTTCAACTACTCCACCTTCCCCTTCCCTTTGTCTTCTCCTTTGCCTTCTTGAGCAGGAAGACCAATCACCACCTCTCGTGATTTTGCAAGTGGAGGGTTAGACTTCCTAGACCTTGCTTGTGGTCTCTCAGGTGTGGAAGGAGGAAGAAAGGAAAGATCTTCATATTCATCCTCGGAAGATTCCTCATCCGAGGTAAATAGAAAAGGAGAGACTAATTCTCTATCTGATGCTGGGTAAGGAAGCAAGGGATGTAAGTCTTCAGAAGAATCAGACTCAGCAGAATTGGGGGCTTGACTTGGTTCCCCCATATTCTGCTTCTTCTTACTTTCTTGGTTTGTGGTTACTTGATGCGTCCATGGTCGAGCAATGGGTGGAAAGTAAGTGTTCCAACCATCACTGGATGATGATGATAAAGAGGAGGAGGTTAGATCGATGATTTCTGGTTTTGATGACATGGTTTTGGGATGGCAATTGTGGGGCTATTGAGAAATTAGGGTTTGATAATTAATTTGGGGGTAAGTGATTTATGTGAATTGTGATTTAGGATTAATTTATAAGCGGAGTCAAGGGATTAGGATAATAAATGTGTAACGGATGGCAAAGTAAAACGCCAGATATTTACTGAAGATATTTTACCAAGTGAATCTGCTGATTGACTTCTTCATCAGCAGATTGACCATTGATTCTGCTGAAGGTTTAACTTTGAATTTTGAAAGTTAATTTACACGTCAGATTTGGTCAACGATCTGTTGCGATATTTTTGACCATGACCGTGTAACTTCTATTTATAACCTAATTCACGTATCTTCGCCCAAATCAACTGATTCCCTCTTCAACCAATTTAAAACCCATTATCCTTTACGCAATTCAGAACCAATTTTCACAATCTCTTCAAATTGCGACTCTACAACTTAAGAAGGATCACAACAAAGTTGCTTTTCTGGGAAAAGCAAAGGGATGTGAAGAGTATGATCCTATGGTTGAATGCTTGAAGCGTTCCAAGATTCATTATGCTTTGACACATTCTCCAAATGTGATATATGAATCATTGGTTAGGCAATTTTGGGCATCTGCAACCAAGAGGTCTGACACTGAGATAGTAGCAACTATTGATGGAGCAGAGTATGTGGTGACTGAATCATTAATAAGGACACAACTACGGTTGGATGATGAAGGTGGTGTCTATCACTCCAACACTGAAGAGATACTTGCTGGGTTAAGAGATGCTGGCTACCAAAGCACTGCAACTGACATGTGGCACAAGAATCAATTTTGCCGCGTGTGGAAATTTTTGGTGCACACGTTACTTCAGTGCATAAGCAATAAATCAGAAGGATGGGATCAGTTCTCTACCCAATTGGGTTGTGGTATAGTATGTCTTTCAAAGGGTTTAACCTATAATTTTTCTAAGTTTATCTTTGATAATATGATTGAAAATATTCAAAGGAAAAAACATAAGTTTCTAATGTACCCTAGGTTTTTACAGATTATCTTAGGCTTAACAACCCAAGAAAGAACTTTTTGTCCCATAGGAGCACTCACAAAGAAAATTTTTGCTTCTATGAGAACTGTAATACCTAAAATTTTCATCTTGAGAAAATTACCAAAATACCCTTGGATTTTAGAAATTTAATAAAAACTATATAATTAAATTAACAACCATATAACTTAAACAAAAATTATATAAAAGCACCATATAAATTCTAAAATTTTAAAAGAAGCCCAAATATGATCCAAGATAATTACGTTAGTCCAAAAAAATATAAAAAGCCCAATTACACATTAATATGCCACGCATAAAATTTATATAGCCTAATAACATTTTATATTTTGTACAAAAATAAAAGGAAAGAAAGATAATTGTTCAATATGTTTGGAAAGTTAGAAAATCAGTGATTGATTAGCCTAAAATCACGGCACAATCACTCCATCAAAGTTTGATTGAGAACGAAATATTCATCCCATTTATTTTCTTTATACGTTTTACAAAAATAACATAAACCCTAAATAACTCTCAAATTCTACACGACACATAAACAATTTTCTGGAGGTACATCAATGATTCCGTGGCTTTCTCTAGTCCAATACATCATCACAAAAATATTGTTTTGATTGTTGGAGGCTCGTGTAATCGTTTGTAAAAATTATTGCAAAAACAAAGGTATAATTCGAATCCTTTCATTC
>LBNU01021882.1:4835-18652 GCA_014162995.1 Artemisia annua
GGGGGGTGTTTTAAAGTTACGAATAACCCATCCCATATCGTATAATAATATATGTTCGTGCCATCATGAGCTCATACCAATGACGCACAAAAAAACCATGCACGAGTTCATATCACAATGACGATGTATTATTTCTTTTCATCGATTGCCAACCAAATTCATGTATTTTATTATGAAAGAACCGACCATTAAAAGACGGCCCGTTTTTCCAACATTAAAACACAAAGATCATATCCGACTAAAAACAGGACTCCAGCTAATACATCTCTATTTTTTCTCCACAATTATTAGATGGTTTCAACGTCCACGCGGACTCCAGCTATCCACTAAAAAATCATATCCTACTAAAAAATTGTGTTCACAATGAAAACATCTTTATTTTATTTATTTATTTATTTATTTTTAGCAAAGATCATATCCTACTAAAAACAGGACTCCAGCGAACACATCTCTAGTTTTTACCTCTCAATATGTGTCAACTATCCCACGCCGCAACCAATTTTTTTCACCACAATTATTAGATGGTTTCTAAGAATAGGACTCCAGCTAATACATCTCTTTCTTTTATCAAAATGCTACCTCCCCCAAATACAATTTACACGTGTGTCCTTGTGACAACCCGTCATTTTTCAAACGTATTTTCATACGGAATTATCATTGTTTTTCATTTACGAACCGTCCCGAATTCATTTGGCTCGAAAATGTGGAATTTGCACACAACGCGTAATGGCACAACCGACAATTTGATTTGATTAGTTTATTTATTTCGAGAAACTAGGCATATTCATAGTTATTTTTATTAGAAATGTTATTCTGAGCGCAACCGCGTTATTCTAGTGTCTTGAGTCTACCGTCTACTAGCCTAAACGTGTCCCGAACCTAAACATAATTAATTTATTTGGACATTCTGGACTTATTGTATTGGAAATGAATACAATATATTAGACTCACGACAACTTTAATATATTTGATTCGTAACGTACATACAATAATGAAACAATGTTTAATAATTAATGAATACTCCTTGTCGGTTTTTATAAAAACATCGGAAATATTGTTTTGTGGAAATTGACAATAACTGAAACTTATAGTTTATGAAATTTTAAACATTTTGCTAATTAATATAACAATTTGAGTTTTCTTATAAAACTCAAATTACATGTCCCAACTTAATGGACGTTTTCCAAACTATTGAGGATTATGGGGAAAGATACAGAAACTTACCAATTGACCTATTTATATTAACTTATTTATTTGTCGTTATTTTCTAGATTTTTCCTTGTTGGCGTGAGTTCCGGTCAGTATTTCTCGACTATGTCGATGTCCTTTTCTCTATGGCATGAGTTGTATTTAGAGTCTAATGTTTTCTTATCACCACATAAAACGTTGATATTAAAACTTTTATAAGTAATAATTTGAGTAATCCACGAAAACTATGACACGTTGTCTCTTGTAGACTTAATTATTGTACGAGGCGTATTTTTGAGATAATTATATACGTATTAGGTTGCGCCGTTTCCGTACCGTTGTACCCGTCTCCTGGATGCCGTTATGATTAGCTAGATGCCAGTTGTGTCAGTTGTGATCCTTGCATTACTATGGCTAAGATGAGTTTATGGCCCCTACTTTTACTTGTTTTGTAACTGTTTTGGTGGAGAATACATGCTTGTTTTTAACTAACTTAATGGTTATTTACTTTGTACGTGAAATATTTATTCAATATTTGATTTGTTTGACTATGTATTTTGGTTTGGTTATTTTATGGTTCTGTTAACGTTTGCTATGTTAGCTACCTAAGGTTAGTATGTGAGAGCTGCAAAGTGTAGGGTTATTATGTTATGCTGCAAATTGTATAGGAATATAATATCACGTTGCAAGCGGATAGTACTAGAGTGCGCATGATGAGGCGAAAAGTGTTACGCTTTTAAGGGGTCATTTAAGCCCTAAGTCGTGATAATTTGATCAAATATTGCCTCAAATCGTTCCTTTTGTCATTTTAGGTACTTTGGAGAAAAATCTGGAAAAGGAAGCATTTTGGACGTTTTTGGAGTATAAAAGTGAAGAAAACGACAAAGTCTCAAATTATGCTGGAAACAGTACCTGACGGCGTCACGCCTTACATGGTGACGGCGTCATGTGTTGACAAAAAGGTGGATATGAAGTTTACACGAGACGCGCTAGAAAAAATTTGGAATTTAAAGACTGGCGGCGTCACCCTTTGTGACGCCCAGGCCGTCACATGTTGGAGCAAAAGGAGACGGCCCAGAGAACTCTACAAGGTGACGGCGTCAAAGATGGATCTGGGCAATCCGAGAGTTATTTTGGCGGCGAGGTGACGGCGTCAGATGCTATAACGTAACGCCGTCAGATTGTATTCTCTATATATAGTTTTGTACTTTTCATTCATTAGAGAGAGAACTTTTGGGAGAACTTTGGGATAAACCCTAGGTCGAATTTTACACTCTTTGTAAGGGTTTTTCACCTTTATTTCATCCATGCTTAATTAAAGATAAGTCTCCCATTAATCATTCAATATGTCTATGTGTTGTTTGATTCTATCTTATGCTTGTCTTTACATTAACATGCTAGGCTAGGTTTGTTTGTGTTTGCTTATATGTAATGAAACCTAGCTATTGATTATTGGTTGATGGTTTGTTATTAATTGTTGTGGATGAATGATATCAATGTTGCTTAAGTAGTTAAGCGAGCCCAAGTGAGAGTAGTACCGGTTTGGGTGACCGACCGGGAAGTCCTCACTTGGGAACCACAGGCTCTAATGATATCAGGCGAATCAGGAATATGAGTGGGGTTATCCCCTAAGGAGAGGCTCGCGGTTGGTATCTCTACCCGAGGATGCGACACTAACTCGAGCCAACAACTAACATCTAACAACTAACCCGCCGTTCAAAAAAATGTTAGGCTTAAGAAAATTGGCTAACTTCCTATTGGTAACTTGCTTGAACGTCTTAAGAAACATGAGTCAGATGTGTGCTACGATTAATTGGTTGTGTTTAATGCATAAGAGAATATTAATGAGGCCATGATAGGATACTTAACATGTCCTCATAGGAAGAGATAGGATCTTATAGAGTTGGGGAAGGACGTAAACGCCCCCACGAATTGTATTAAGGAATACAACCCGTCATCCACGCAATTGTAACAAACTAATCAACCAATGAAAGATAGCTAGGGAGTAGTGAAACCTAAGTAAACACGTTTTTCTCCATATTAGTTTTTCTCACAATTAGTTTCTTGTCATTTTATTTTTACTGCATTTGTAGTTTATTGGGTTAGTTGACTAGCAACTAATTCCTCCCACTCCTTCAAAATCGAGATATTAATTGCTTTAATAAAATATAAAAATACAAAAAGAATCATCCCTCACCCTTAGACCTAATTAGAGTAGTTTTCAATCCTAACGAACACTATTCACCAAGTAGAACGATCAATCCCCCGATACTTGCCACTACACTATACTACATCGGTCAGGTACACTGCCAGGTGGGGATTGCAAGCTTCTCAAGATCCCTTGAGAGGTAAAACCTTTTGCAAGGTTGCAAAACCACGCATCAAGTTTTTGGCGTCGTTTTCGGGGAATAGTTAATGTTTAGGTTGAATTTTATTTTTATTTAGGTCTACTCACTAAATTCCTTTCTAGTGAGATTTTTATTTTATTTTTATAGGTTTTCTTTAGTCTATCTTTTCCTTCGTTCCTTTGTTCGTAACCATTACCATCCGCCATCATGGAAGGTGGTAATATCTTTGATCCCGCCAACCCACCACAACAAAACCCACCACAACCAAACCAACCTCCTAGAGCCCGCACTTTAGCAGAGTACTCCCGTCTAGCCACAAAGGCTATCGAAACACCATTGAGCTCACAGCCAATGTGTCTCCCTTGCGATCCGACACCATCCAGTTGGTGCAAAGCGGATGTGCATTCCATGGACTTCGTTCCGAAGATCCAAATCAACATCTCAAGGACTTTCTCAAAATCGTATATTCCATAGATCTTGATGTTAACACTCGAGAGATGACCCGATTGCGTCTCTTCCAATTCTCTCTGCGAGACCAAGCTAGTCAATGGCTTGAGCGTCTACCCTCAGGATCCATCACATCTTGGGATGATCTCACCACTTGTTTCCTTGCTCAATTCTTCCCACCGGGAAGAAATACAAAGTTAATGAATGATATCTTGATATTCCAACAACGTCAAGGCAAAACCCTCTACAAGGCATGAACTCGATTCAAGGACTTACTCTAAAAAGTCCCTCATCATGGCATAAATCTCTGGCTCCAAATCCAAATCTTCTATGACCATGTCGACTACCACACCAAGCATACCATTGATCGAGCCGCCCGGGGCAGATTGCGTAACAGAAACGCCGAGGAATCATGGGAAATCATCGATGAACTNCAAGGCAAAACCCTCTACAAGGCATGAACTCGATTCAAGGACTTACTCTAAAAAGTCCCTCATCATGGCATAAATCTCTGGCTCCAAATCCAAATCTTCTATGACCATGTCGACTACCACACCAAGCATACCATTGATCGAGCCGCCCGGGGCAGATTGCGTAACAGAAACGCCGAGGAATCATGGGAAATCATCGATGAACTTGCACTCTACAATAATGAAGTGTGGGAAACTACTCATATTGTAAATTCGGCTGGCAAAACAATTTCGTCCCCAGAAAAGGCTACTCAACTTTTCGAAGAAAGCCTCTGTGAACTTGGAAAAAAAGTTGACTATCTCATTGAGAAACAAAAGAGACCTCTAAGTCCACGACGAGCAACAATCAACTCTATCTCAGGCATAAAGCCGATACCGTTGTTCGAATCACCTCTTAGGGAAAATGCTGAATCCTTCTATAAGCATGCTAAATCCAATCCACCTCCTCAGGAACTTAGTCCAAAATTCAAAGCTCGAATGAGAGCGTATATGTCAACACATTCCGAACAGTTAGCAAAATTCGAGGAGGCCGTCTATAGATAGAAGGAGGAGATGCAAGAGAAAATGGCGGAGATGATGAGCCTATTAAAGGAGTACACAGAAGCAAAAACTCCAGAAAAAGTGTTAGTGAGGAGGGAAAGTGACACCCTCACCACCAAGTTTGTTAACTCTATAACCATTAACCGTAAAAGCAATGATAAGGAGGAGGAAGCAACCCTTAGTGCGCAAACAATCGAGGAGCCACCAAAGTCTCACCCATTAGGGTATTATTTGAAACATTGTATTAATGAGGAAACCATAACTAACTGGATAAGGGGCAACGGACGTAACCACTCATCCAAAATGGTCCCTAAAGAAGAAAAAGAAGGAGAAGATGAGTATGATACGTTACCTGGGGGGCCAGTGTATGACAAGATACTTAAGCAAAAAGTAGCTACGAAGCAGGTGGCTTATGGGAACTTCGAGATACCAGCTAGCATTAGGAAACTGCAGTATTTAGATGCTTTCGCCGACCAGGGGTCAGAAGGTGAACCTGATGCCCCTAACCATTTATACCCAGCTAACTAAGGAGGTACCAACCACTACCCTCATCAGGCTTTCCTTTGCTAATCACTCTTACATATACCCTTTAGGAGTAGCAGAAGATGTGTTAATTAACGTAGCAGGATTCATGTATCCCGTTGATTTTATGGTCATTGATGATAAAGGTAATGAGTGTATGCCACTAATCCTTGGAGGACCATTTCTTACTACAGCACGGGTAGTCATTAAGTACAAAAAAGGGGAAATTGAGCTTAAGTCAGGGAGAAGAAAGATTCACTTTCCTATGACCCCACGATATGTAAGAGAAGGCATGATGGAAAGGAGGCTTAATAACAACGCCGGCACACCTCATAATCATGTTCAAGAGAAAATCCTAGCATGGGAGAAAAGGATTAAAAACTACAGAGAAGCTAAGTTTGAGAAATGCTGAAATGGGAATAAAAATTATGTTGAATTCGAGTGCAATCAGATGGAGAATCATGCAACGTTTATGGAAGGAGACTTGGTGCTCTTAAGATATGCGGGGATAAAAGTACCTCCCGATGAACCAAATTCCTGGTGGTATGGACCATTTACGATCAAAAGCCTATGTCAGAATGGGTCAGTAATCTTGAGCAGTGAAAGAGGTGGAGAGATGACTGTGAATGTCGAACGATTGAAACATCACCACCCTGATAGCAAGGATTCTATCGACAAGGGATACGTCATATTACGGGATGAGGTCACGTAAGGACGTGACTTTGAGTCTAGCTACAAGACTCGTTAATAAAGAAAAGCGCTTCTTGGGAGGCAACCCAGGCTTTATTTGTTTGCTTGTTTGTTTGTTTGTTTTTATTTGTTTCCGTATGTGTGTCATGGCTTAGCAACGCCACCAGTAAAGATTGCCTTTTTCCAACAAAACCGTGTTTATCATATCCCTACACCTTACGTTACAACCCTTTGAAAGACCTCTTTGATAGTTTATCCTAGGTGCTTACGCCAAAGTGGGGGAGGTTTTTGATCATTTCCCAAGCCTATGGTAATCTATGTGCTATGACAGGTAGTGAGAGATATTTTTCATTTTCATTTGTGATATATACTTTTATAACACCCGAGAGATGTGAGTATCTAAACACTATTTGTGAGGTGCTATTGTATAATTTCCATGCTTATTTTGATTGAAGTGGAACGATCATTTGTTGTAATTACTTTTATATTAGTGTCAAATGACCCCTAGCTTGTATTTTGATTAGAATAAAAGCACATTTGCTTGAGGAGAAGTAAATCTCAAGTGTAAGGGTATTTGATGAGGCGAAAAGTGTTATGCTTTTAGGGGGTCATTTAAGCATTAAGTCGTGATAATTTGATCAAATATTGCCTCAAATCGTTCCTTTTGTCATTTCAGGTATTATGGAGAAGAAATCTGTAACAGGAAGCATTTTGGACGTTTTTGGAGCATAAAAGTGAATAAAACTACAAAGTCTCAAATTATGCTGGACATAGTACCTGACGGCGTCACGCCTTACAAGGTGACGGTGTCATGTGTTAACAAAGAGGTGGATATGAAGTTTACATGAGACGCGCCAGAAAGAATTTGGAATTTAAAGAGTGACGGCGTCACCCTTTGTGACGCCCAGGCCGTTACGTGTTGGAGCAAAAGGAGACGGCCCGGAGAACTCCACAAGGTGAAGGCGTCAAAGATGGATCTGGGCAATCCGAGAGTTATTTTGGCGGCGAGGTGACGACATCAGATGCTATAACGTGACGCCGTTAGATTGTATTCTCTATATATAATTTTCTATTTTTCATTCATTAGAGAGAGAACTTTTGGGAGAACTTTGGGATAAACCCTAGGTCGAATTTTACACTCTTTATAAGGGTTTTTCACTCTTATTTCATCCATGCTTAATTAAAGATAAGTCTCCCATTAATCATTCAATATGTCTATGTGTTGTTTGATTCGTGTTTGCTTAGATGTAATGAAACCTAGCTATTGATTATTGGTTGATGGTTTGTTATTAATTGTTGTGGATGAATGATATCAAGGTTAGGCTTAAGAAAACTGTCTAACTTTCTATTGGTAACTCGCTTGAACGTCTTAAGAAACAAGAATCGGATGTGTACTACGATTAATTGGTTGTGTTTAATGCATAAGAAAATATTAATGAGGCCATGATAGGATACTTAACGTGTCGTTATAGAAAGAGATAGGATCTTATAGAGTTGGGGAAGGACGTACATGGCCTCACGAATGGTATTAAGGAATACAACCCGTCATCCACGCAATTGTAACAAACTAATCAACCAATGAAAGACAGTTAGGGAGTAGTGAAACCTAAGTAAACACGTTTTTCTCCATATTAGTTTTTCTCACATTCACTTTCTTGTCATTTTATTTTTATTCCATTTATAGTTTATTGTGTTAGTTGACTAGCAACTAATTCCGCCCACTCCTTCAAAACCGAGATTTTACTTGCTTTCATTAAACATAAAAATACAAAAAGAATCATCCCTCACCCTTAGACCTAATTAGAGTAGTTTTCAATCCTAACGAACACTATGCCTAGGGATGGCAAAAGCACCCGAAACCGACGGGGAAAACCGAAACCCGAATCGGTTGGGTCGGGTTCGGGGGCGGGTTGGCGGGTTTGGATGCGGGTTTGGGTATTAATATAACTTTTTAGCCGGGTACGAGTTCGGGTATGGGTTCGAGTAATACCCGCCCGATTACCCGTACCCGTACCCGTATCCGCTTACCCGAATCTATATCCACTTTATTGATATTATAATTAACTAGAATATATATACGTTATATATAATTTCTTCCATTATATTTTTTTATATACGTATCTCTATTATANTAAGAATAATTCACATATACAACCACACAAAGCAATTTCAATCTACAAAAAGAATTTACTTTTAAAAGAGATAGAGAAGTAAAATGTTTAAGCTCAATGAAACAGTAAAATAAGTGATAAGTTAATACACTCATAAAATGTTCTTAAAAAGTGTCTTTAAAGCACTTGTTAGCTAGCTTAAGTCACAAGTTACATAATCCCAATCAACAAAGCATCGTTTATAATGGGACTAGTTTTTACAAGAAATTATAAAACCATATCGAAAGTTAAGATAATTTTAACGCCTTGAATGTCTTACACTTCTTTTCGAAAGAGTCAATTGCAAGAATCTTCCCTGTGGTTTGCCCAGATTGCAATTTCGTCTCTGACCTTTCATATGAGCAGGCAGCCTCCCTGTGGGAAAACCTTTGGTCAGTTTTGGTCTTTGCTTATGAAAGATCGGGAAAGATTTTTGCAATTTTGGCAAACCACAAGGAGGCCGCCTGCACTTAGGAAGGATCAAAACGGACCCAACTTTTCCCACAGGGAGGCCGCTTGCTAGGGATGGCAAAAGCACCCGAAACCGACGGGGAAAACCGAAACCCGAACCGGTTGGGTCGGGTTCGGGGGCGGGTTGGCGGGTTTGGATGCGGGTTTGGGTATTGATATAATTTTTTAGCCGGGTACGGGTTCGGGTACGGGTTCGAGTAATACCCGCCCGATTACCCGTACCCGTACCCGTATCCGCTTACCCGAATCTATATCCGCTTTATTGATATTATAATTAACTAGAATATATATACGTTATATATAATTTCTTCCATTATATTTTTTTATATACGTATCTCTATTATATAACATATTTTATTCTGTACATGAATTATCCAAATGGGTTAAATCGTTTGATACGATATTCATTTTCTTTAACTTTAAAAAAAATGAATATATTATGGTGTTTTCCTTTGTTTTTTCGGTGGATTTTAGTGTGACTTAATATTAATACCGCCATTTTGTCCATATAACATTCAATTGGGGATAACCGAAACCCGCGGGGAAAACCCGAAAAACCGATGGATTTTATAAACGGGTACCCATCGGGTTTTGGGGCCGGTTTGGGTATGGATTTCATAAACGGGTACGGGTACGGGTTCACTAAAACCCGACCCAAACCCGACCCGTTGCCATCCCTATCTATGCCCCAAGTAGAACGATCAATCCCCCGGTACTTGCCACTACACTATACTACATCGGTCAGGTACACTGCCTGGTGGGGATTGCAAGCTTCTCAAGATCCCTTGTTAGGTAAAACCTTGTGCAAGGTTGCAAAACCACGCATCAGTGCACCTATAGGATGTTACTGTGAGAAACTAGAAGGGGGTTGAATAGTTTACCGACTTGTTTTCTTTAGTTATAAAAATTTCTCTATGAAAAACTTAGATTCAATTGTAGATAAAATCAATAAACACCAATATGAACACAACACCATACTAACACAAATATGCAATAAGTAGGTAAAGAGTAGAGATGGAAAGATCAAACCAAGACAATGAGATTTATAGTGGTTCGGTTACGAAGCTCTTCTTCGCCCTACTTCACTCCCCGTGTATCCGACTCGAGAGTTCTAAGCACTATATCAACAAGACTCCCTTCAGGCGGAGAAAACCGTACAATGTCGCTTACGTTATTTTACGACACTAAGCTAGATGTCGAGTACTAATCTTAGCTAGTACCAATCTACCACGATCCACACGATCCTTACACAATCTACACGATCTTTACAAGATCCACACGATCCTCACAATCAACTCTTGATCCACTTGATCAACACTATAATACTCAACACTCAAGAGATCCCCAATATCTCAACAAGATCACAATGATCAACACAATAACAATGAAACACTAATACACTTGATGTATATCAAGATACAATCAAGTAAACAACTTGTAATGCAAGTGCACTACACTATGACACCAACACCTTGTATCTTCTTGATACTTCGTGTTCTTATCATGACTAGTAGAGGTATGTAGATGATCCTTGGTTGGATGAAAGAATCACTCTTTAAACAAAAAAAAACTAACTAATGATCAAAGGAGAGTTTAGGTGATTGAGGATATGATCACAGAAAATTAAGTGTGTGAAAGGATAGCCAAAATCAGGGAAATGAGGTGGTATTTATAAAAACTGAAAATTTGACTGTTTTAAAGGGATGGCTCCACTAATTGTCACACGGTACCACTAAATTTAGTGGTACCGTGCCAGACAAAAACGCTCCAATTTTTGTCTTTAGTGGTGAAAGTTTATTTGAGGGAATTTGGAGCTAGTTTGGGTAAAATATAGTTGTTGGGAATTTTTGAAATGAATTTCCTAAATAAAACATTTATTTATATTTCAAAAATAATTTGTAGAATGTATTTAAAAAAAAGTTTTGTCAAGCTAAAAATGTGAAGTTCAAAACACAAATTCACTTCTTTGATCATTTGTCAAGTTGTAAATTTGTTTGTTCATACTTAGAGTGATTAACGTAGAAATCAGATATATCGACTAAAAACTTGTTTACGTTAATTTTGACGTAAGATGTTTTCACATTTTGTTATTATCAAAACATAGAGAGTCCGAAAGATGAGAATAACATTTTTAGACATTATTTGCATCAACAATCTCCTCCTTTTTGATGATGACAAAACATAAACTCATTTTATGTGAAAAACTAGTTTCGTCAAGTTTTTAGTGTGAGTTTTTATCCTACTTCTCCCCCTTTTTGTCGAAGCAAAAAGACTTGCAAAGCTCACCTTTGATATATACTCCCCCTCATTTGGAGCATACCTAACAAGTAGCAAATATACAATATCTAACAAAACAAAGTTAGATGACATATATACAATATCTAACAAGTAGCAATTTTGAAAAGTATCCAACCATACAACAAAGAGGCCAAGTGGCCAAAGAAAAATAATCCAACCATAAAAAGAATAGGAAATAAAACAAGTCCATGCATTCATTAATAAAAGATCATACATAAAATATGATTACAATAACTAAACAAGTCCATGCACTTATTCGTTTTATTATAATTGCACAACCAAACACTTAAATCGTTTAGTTGCTCAGTCGTGACGAATATTCTATAATAGGCTTGGCAAACATACGCATCTCCTCCACTAAAGCTAGGAGTGACAAGTCTAAAGCGGTAAAAAGGGATTTGAGGCTTAAGGGTTAAACCTAGTGATGAGTGTGTAAATACTCATCATTTTTACCTAATCTGAACTGCCAAAACATCCAAAAACACCCAATAATGCATCAAAATAATGAAAATATTCCAAAAGTGTGTTTTATTTGTTCTAGATGCAAAATGTTTGAAAACAAATGAAAAACAAACAAAGTTTGCATAATTGGCAGTTTCAGTCCCTCAACTTTCACAAATTGTCAAATCTAGTCCCTGGATATTTCAAAATATGCAAAATATCATAAAAGGTCCTTGGGGATTCATAAGTTGTCAAAACAAATCCTTTGAATATCAAAAATCATAAATTTACAACTTTGGTCCCCCAAGTTTGAAAAATGTCAAAAATAGTCCTTGGTGAATTTAAAAAGTGAAAATAATCAAAAATAAACCTTGCACTATTCATAAATGACAAAATTGGTCCTTGTGGTAAAATTTTGGAAAATTACAAGTTTGGCCCCTGAAGTTTCACAAGTTGGCAAAACAGGTCCCTGAAGTTCAAAAAGTGGAAAAATCAATATTGGCCCTTATACTATTCATCATATGGCAAGAATAACCCTTGTGAACACTTTGGAAAAATCACAAAACCAAACCCTCAAGTTTCAGCAAATTACAACTTTGGTCCTTGTGATTTATTACTAAAAACCAAACCGGCTTTTTTTTCTTATATAAACCCAATCCAGTCCAA
This sequence comes from Artemisia annua, assembly GCA_014162995.1. NCBI lineage: Eukaryota > Viridiplantae > Streptophyta > Magnoliopsida > Asterales > Asteraceae > Artemisia > Artemisia annua. Next base: position 17,067 of record LBNU01021882.1, read on the forward strand.
ACCCAACCCAACCCTTTACCCCTTTTCTTTTGCTTAGGCCCATTCCACCAGCCCAACACCTAAACCAAGCCCACTCACCCCTTCGTTATAACTCACCCCTTTCCCTCCCCGTTCAAACCAAACCAGAACCAAAACCACTTCTGGTTTCCACCCCACCACCCCACTTGCAGGTCACATCCCACCGCCCAACCCACCATCTTCCACCCTTCACCTCCACAATAAATGCCACCACCCACAATTTGCAAAAACTGCCAAATTGGTATCAAACCAATTTTGGCGCCAAAATGATCCAAGGGTCAAGATTGCTTCTCTCTCATCCAATGGTCAAGATTAATGATGGGATTTGCTCAGAAGGTTACACAAACCCTAGAAGATGCCTATAAAAGGAAAGAGATGAAGAAGAGAAGAGTATCTAGAGTAACTTAGCATAATTAGTGTCGAATTGTAATTTTCTTAAATTCTAGTGTAAGTTCAAGCTTTCTAGTTGTAATTCAAGTATCCTCACTGTATTTCAAATCTTTTATGATAATCAATTTCAAGTTTATCTCAGTGAAATCAGTTTAAGCATTTTCAAATTTTCAAATTTCTCAATTCTGATTTATGTTGTTGGTAGTGGTGTTTATGGACTCTTAGGCTCACATAAGCTCCTAGAAAGCTTATAAAAGCTTTTAGAAACTTTAAAACTCTGTGTAGCATCAAAAACCAAAAAATACAAAAAAATAAGAAAAATACAGTAAAAAATAAAAAAATATGTTGAAGATGGTGGAGAAAGCTGGAGCACTGTAAATTGTGGATGGCAGTGGGTTAGAAGCTTCATGGGAAGCTATTAGGATTGGTAATTTGGTCCTTGGTTCTTGTTTCTAGCTTGGAGTGCAATTTGTAAGCTTATGCTCAATTTACAATTCCACTCAATCTTTAATTATTACTGTTCTATTGCTTGAATTTGTGGTTCTTATGTATGTTTAAATAGAATTCTAGCTTAAAATCAATAGGTTGTTAATTAGAATTGGTATTTGTTTACATTTCTCAAATTTCACTGTCAAATAGTTAATTGTGAAATTTTGTGTAATTGTTGTTAGTATTGTTGTTTCTGTGCTTGTTTAGGTGTGTTAGATCATAATAAGTAGTAAAGAACCTGTCTCATAATCTCAAACATTGCTTTGTTATGAAAATCAAAAACTAGTTCAGTAAGAATAGTGTTTGGTTTTACTGTCATATAAGTGATCCAGTGTTTATGTGTTCTTGTTCTTGCTTGGTATATGTTATATAGGGCCTAAATATTAGGGGTGGCAATTCTCGACACGATACGATAAACGACACGAACCCGACACGAAGTTAAACAGGTTTGGGTTGAGGATAAACATGTTTGGGTCAAAAACAGGTCAACCCGTCTAACCCGTTTAATAAACGGGTCGTGTTTGGGTTGAGCAAGTGTTAAACAGGTCAACACGTGAACCCGTTTAAATATATAAGCCTCTAAATATAAAATATATAACTTGGTTTTATTGTTGAATATGGATTAAATTTATTTTGTTATGTTCTTAATATGAGTGAATTATGATTATAACTCAGATTTTATTGAAATT